>JASDQU010102839.1:202092-220740 GCA_032191745.1 Picea mariana
ATGTTTACCCATGGGTTTACCCATGATTAGGCCTTTTTGTAAATGTATAAATATGTAAGGATGTAATGTAGAATTAGTAAGTGGCTAAGTGCAAGAGATGTAATTATCTAAGTGTTAAGTCAGTAGCTAAGTGCAAGAGGCAAGTAGTTATGAGTTGCTTTGTGAAACAAAACATGTATGTAAGGCTCTATGCTTGATAGAGGACTTGGATCTGTGCCTTGACTTGATTTTGGGGAAGGTGGATCTAGTGCACAGTGTGCAAATCACATGTCTAGTGTGAAGATTGGCTCTGTGGCTTAGTGCACAGAAGCATACAAATGTAAGAGATTCATGAGGACTACTATAGAAGAAAAAGTCATTGGTGAATGTAGCCCCACACTAGGGTGAACCACATAAATCTTGTGTTGATGGTTTGCTTTGTGCTATAATGTTTATGTTTTTTCTTAGGGCAATGAATGGTATGAATGATAGATAGATCTATGAATTCTTAGTGCTTCGTCTATGTTAAATGTGATAGATATGACTCATGGTGCTAAGTGCGATGTATATTTTGTCATTGTTACTACATCGATTTGTACTTAGGGTTTGATATGCGATGTGAATAAAACTAATGAACTAATTTGTGTTGATCCTAAGTACTTTGCGAAGTGTTATAATCACATATCTATGTTGTATATTGGTTACAGACACTTGAGTCATCTAACCCCCTTCCTCTACCTTAGGTGAGACTGCATCTACTTCGTAGGTGTTGCCGAAAGGGTTAGTAGTTAGGGTTTTGTTGGTGTGTTGTTGAAGCGTTGAACCCTGGGTCCCCTGTGTCAACAAATGGTTCCATTACTGGGAACTAAAACTATGATTGCTGGGAACTGAAGTAAAGAAAAGGAAATCTTTGTGCATAGATCTACTGCTATAGTGCATAGTACTCTACCTGACTTGCGAAGCTCTGTGCTAAGAGATAAACCTGATCTGAAGAAAAATAAGTAAGATCTTGAAAGAGGTAAAGCTTTTTGTTTTGATAAGGGTAATATAAGTGGAAATTTTTGTTTCGAAAGTATGAATCTAGGTATGTTTGATAGACTTTATCCTAGTTTGAAAGCTAGGGTACAGTTAGAAGAAAGATTTGATCTGAGTAATTCTGATAGAAATAGAGAAATATATGTTATTCCTATGCATAAAAAGAATTTTTGGACTAATAAGTGGATGCAGGAACCTAGAAAGAAATTTTACATATTGTTGATCCAACACTGTGACCCTAATACGCAGTACGGGGGAAGATGGGGAACTTACAAGACAAAGAGAGGATTGACATTATGTCATAACTGCAGAAGATCGAGACATCTTGCTAAGGAATTCCCTAGTGCAGGTCCTATTTTTCCTTGTTGTAAAATTGATGGTCATGAATTTGAAGACTTCCCAAGGATGATTGCTAAAGTAGAACAAATGAATATGAGTCAAGAGAATAAGAGAATGTTAAAGAAAGAATCAGAGAAAGCTCAGACTATGTTAATACAACTAAAAGAAGTATTGGATGATCACAAGGATATCAGTTTATCAGAGATCTTGAAAGAAAAACAATTCATAAGTACAAGAATAGGAGACTTCGACATAGACTATGTCCTGGATGAGGAGACACAAGTGAACATTGTGACAGAAAGCACTTGGGAAATTTTGGTAAAGCCTACTGTGGTACCTTCACTGGGAAGGATCATCTTGTTTAAATGAAAGATGATAACCCTATGTGGAAGAGTTACTAATGTACTTGTTATCATCGATCAAACATCGACTCAAGAAGAATTTGAAGTTATTAGGTTTGTTGAGAACATCACCCCTTTTCCACTTTTGTTAGTAAATACTTGGATCGAGAAGGATCGGATCAGAAGGAAAGAAGAGGAACAAGATATAGAAAAGAAAAAATAAAGAAATAAGGGATTACATAGATAGAAGAATAGATTGAATGATGGAAGAACGAGAAGTTGAGTCGAAGCAACAGAACACAAGAAAATTAGCTATCGAGGTTGAAAGAATGCAAGAAGGTTTGAAGGGCCTATCCATGCAAGAAATAAGAATACCCACCCTGGAGTTAATAAGAGAAGAGGTATTACCTTTGAACCCTTTAAAATGTCATCAGCAACGTGAAGCTACTATGCTAAGAAAATATAAGAATAAGAATAGAAAGAGGAACCCAAAGACTCACATCACAAGAAAGAAGGCAAGGAAGCTCAGTAAGAAGAAAGCCAAGAAAGAAAAACTAGAAGAAGTTCCATAAAATACTTCGTAGGAGGCAGGCATGTAGGCTCTGAACCTCGCCAGAACAACATAACCACACATAATGGGACTTCTCCCCAGCGAAGCTATATGACCTTTGGAGGTGCCCCGACTGTTAGAGTGACAATCCGAATGGCTAGAAAATGAATTTATGGGTGACTAGGCTTCAATTGGGATGTTTAGACCATGCCCTAATGGAATGATTCATATTGATTGAGGAATTCCTTCCCATTGGAGGAATCTGTTACGACACTTTCTTATTTAACCCATCGGATGCTGCATCGGGACCACTTTTTTCCACCCGTGATTATCTGAGCTAACAAAGAAGCGATTGTGTGTGTCGAGTTGTGGTATCATACCTCGCTATATATTGGTTACCTTGCTATTCATTCTCCTACCCTGATTTATTTTTCAACAGTGAGAATGTCGAACGAGCACACCCAGCTAGAGAAATCCGTCAAAGAAGTTCTGAAGAATTTTATGGATGATAAAGCTATGTTTTAGGGAGTACATGCATCATTGACCAGGGGACTGTAGGCTTCCCCCTCAATCGAACATCACTAGAAACGTGCCGACCCTACTACTAAGAAGTGAAGTAAGCATCGCGATGATCTGGCTAACGCGAATAAAATGTCGTCGATCATACCCAATTACATCCCGCCTTTGGCTGGCATGGTTAACTATGACAACATTCCATGGGAATTCAAGTATACATTGATCACTGCATACGTCTCGAAGGGGATATGCGTAGAAGGAATCCATTTGGGATATATCCCAGCCTTGAAGAAAAATGATTTCAACCTTGGGGACAAAAATGACTATGCGATGCTCATGCTCTATAGATATTTGATGAAGACTAATGGGAAGAAGCCTTGCATAGTCTCCTAGTTGTAGATTAAGGATCTCATGCAATCCACGATACTCAACGTGATGAATATCCCTCACTTTGGTCGACATCAGGAGGTTGACGCTTGCGTTAAAATCCTCTTGGCATGTTATCATGGAGGATACCTATGGCTCGATAGGTGCATCACTGTGGATCCAGTGCTGATCCACCTGATCATAGGACTAAGCATGCAAGGCCCCGATCCTCAGCATTTCTACCCGGGTAAGGCCTAACATCGCTCCTTGACACAACAGATAAAGGAGGCATACAGAGAAGTTGAGAAGGGAAAGAGAGGCTACAAGGTAGCCTCCATCCAAGATGGTGTAGTGCACCTATCTTGTTAGCTTATAGCTGAAAATCATGTCAGAAAGCACCGCCCCATGCAGGTCACCACATTTGTGGTGGACCTAGTAGGAAAATGCATGGAGGGGATGAAAATGAATTGGGAAAGCTACCTCATCAATGAGCTTGAGAAAGGCTGTCGTGAAGTGTAGGACCAAGGATACAAGTTCCATTTTAGCTGATTGTTGGTGTTGATCCTATTTTTCTCTTGGAAAATGGCAGAAGGAGCACCCTTCCTGGAGATATAATCATTGGAGTCATTGGCCGTGAAGTTATAGACCCTATGGTACATGAATGACATGTCAAAGAAGTGGCAGTCGAACGGAATGTTCCATGCCTACTATCAATAGCTAAAGGTTTCTATTGAGTCGTTCCCATGCATGACTCCATGAACATTGCACCAGTATATACCGATGGATAAGTTCCATGTGGATCGACATTTCATTTATATCACTACATGCAGGGATGAGAGCAAGGAGAAATTACAATCTTACTATAAGCTGACTGATGAAGATATGGAGGATATCACCAAGGAATGGTTGGAAGAATTCCTTGTACCAGTTGATGATACAGATCTCTCTGACCCTGACATCATCAAAATCCCCTTGGTCACCCGGCCCGAGCATGTCAGACAGACCAACATGAAGAAGAAGAAGAAAAAGGAGGAAGTTCAAAACATAGAAACTGATGAGGAGGACAATGTATCCGAAGAAAGTAGACCTGACTCACCCGCAAGAGGAGGAGGAGGAGGAGATGAAGTAAATCAAGAAGGAAGAGGGGAATAAAGAGAAAAGAAATGACATGGAGAGGCTACACTGCCGAAGGACCCCCCTACTGAGGTAGAAACATCAAAGAATAGGTAGGTTTCCCTGCAGAAACCTTCAACAAGAAAGAGGACCCACGTCAGTAAGCCCCATCTAGAGGCCACCCTCACAGAAGGTGATACAAGACTAGTCTGCAGAGTGATGGAATATGCATTTGAGGACCTATTACAGAGATATGGCATGAATCGGGAGGAGATGTATGTAAGAGTTGAGAAGGAACTGCAGGAAATTCAGTGAGACATTCAATTGAGCCGTGCAGTGTCTACTATGCCTTCCCCGTCAGAAACTACAGAGTTGGGGGATGAACCCGCCCAACTTAGAAGATTGGCAGATGAAACAGAGGATTTACTTTAGTGATTCCAAGAATAAAAGGAGCAGGATATAGAAGCCCTGAATAAATAAAAATAAGAAATCTCAGAGCAACTGTGAGTTGCGCGGTATTGCATGACCGCTTATGAAAATGAGAAGGATGAATTTTGGGTGATGCTCGAGGGAGAGAAAGAGAAGATACATAAGGAAAATGAACACCTACTTGCATAGTATATTGTAGTCAAGGAAGCAGTAAGCAAAGCACTTCACTCTATGCCAGGCTCGACATAGGAGGAACACGAAGCAGTTGAGGTTCAAGTGAAGAAGTTTGCTGAGGCCATCCAACATCTTCAAGAAAAGGGTAACATATTTGGAGCTTAAAGAAGTACCTAGAACTCCACAGGAAGTGTACGATCAGAGGGAGGAAGCCACTAAAAGTGTAGCTGGAAGGATCAATATCCTCACCTTAGAATGCAAGAAGCTAGGTGACAGAAGCACACAAACCTACGAATTCCTCGTGGAAGACCCAAATCTTAGGAAGTTGGAAGCACATCTAAAAGAGGCACAATAACATGCACTGCAGCATCAATTTGAAAGAAATGTAAGTAGCTAAGTTGTAAGTCAGTAGCTAAGTGCAAGAGGCAAGTAGTTCTGAGTTGCTTTATGCAACAGAACATGTATGTAAGGCTCTATGCTTGATAGAGGACTTGGCTCTTTGCCTTCACTTGATTTTGGGGAAGGTGGATCTGGTGATTAGTGTGCATATCACCTGTCTAGTGCGAAGCTTGTCTCTATGGCTTAGTGCACAGGAGAAGATAGATGTAAGAGATTGAAGAATACTAATAAAGAATAAGAAGTTGTTGGTGGATGTAGCCCCTTATTGGGGTGAACCAGGTAAATCTTGTGTTGATGGTTTTCTTTGTACTATAATGTTTATGTTTTTTCTTAGTGCAATGAATGTTATGAATTATAGATATATCTATGAATGCTTAGTTCTTCATCTATGTTGAATGTGATAGACTTGACTCATGGTGCAAAGTGCGACGTATATTTTGTCATTGTTACTGCATCAATCTATACTTAGGGTTTGATCTATGATGTGAATAAAACTAATGAACTAATCTGTGTTGCTCTTAAGTACTCTGCAAAGTGTTATAGTCATAGATCTATGTCCCAGCTTGGTTACAGACAGTTGAGTCCTATAACCCCTCCTACCTCTACCTTGGGTGAGACTACATCTACTTCATAGGTGTTGCGGAAAGGGTTGGTAGTAAAAGTTTTTTTGGTGCGTTGTTGAAGCATTGAACCCTGGGTATTCCCTTGTGCCAACAGTGGTTCTCAAGTCATGGGATCATTTTTAAGGGGAGCGGTTGTTGCATGACTAGTAGCAGTGGACACATAGTGCATGGAATCAATGTGAGCAACATAATGTGATATTCTATCATGATAATCCTTAGGGGGGGGATCAATGTAGGAGATTTTATTGATGGTGATGATGCATCCCCCATGTGGGAATATCATGAATCGAAAGATTGAATACACCAAAAAACACATGGCATAGAAGAAATCATAGCCTAGGATATTATTGTAATCCATCGTACCATCCATGACAACAAATTTTCTCAAAATTGTCTTACCACCTAACTCAATGGGGATATTAGGTAAGATCCCTAAGGAGGAACTTAGTCTACCATCAAAGGCTCTTAACTCATTAATCAATGCGATAAGAGTAGGGGAGCCTAGTTGTGTTCAATATGATGAGGAGATAATACATGAGGATGCCCCATAATCTATTATACACTGACAAAATGTATGTTTTTTAACAATGACCCATATCTGAAACATGGTAGAAGATGGAATTCATAATTGGATAAGTTTATTCCAATCAAGGGTGATGGCCTAAGATGGGTGTGGATACAAAATTCCCTTTTCCTTACAAGGATAAGCTCTAGTAGAAATTGTGGTACTAGAGGTGGAACGGGTGCCCCCAAGTCTACATGACTAAGCCTCAATCATGAGGTAGATTGGGTGTGAGGGGGGGTTTCCCATGTGAGGGGTAAAAAATGATGTCGAGGTGCATGGAAACTCACCTGATGGATTAATGGGTGCATGCTAGGGGAGGGGGCACATCAAAGTTGTGTAAGGAGAAATACTAAGTTTATTATGTTGTGTGCATGCCAAACAAACAACTTGGACTATCTAAGGATTAAGTTCAGGGCACTGATGGGATGGGTGATCATAGATCTCACAAAATGGGCAGGGGTGATTAGTCCATGTATGGGTGGTGCTGATATTATGGTATTTGTGGGAGTCATTAACCTCCACGTGTAACCTTGACAACAATAAAATATTTTGGGAAGCAAGGAGAAACCCTAAAAGCATTGACATAACCCTAGAAGACAAAGTCAGATAAAAGAAATATTTAATATTTATTTTTTAGCCTCTGGAATGAGAATTCGGCCCAGACAGCTAAACAAGAGAAGTATAAATATAGGATGCCAGATATCATTTGATACACATAGCTCACAACTGCAGAAATGTAAGAGTGTGCACTACAAAAACTGAGTAAGTGTGCAAGTCTGGAGAGCAGCTGCAGGTGCAACTATTGCAACCTATATTCTCAGTTTAATCTTGGACTTTCTATTGGTTATGGTCTGGACTTTTTGCTTTGTGTGATATCTCTGTAGAGAGGAATGCTACATTGATTGGATATTAGGCCTAGGGTTTTCTTTTAGAATTATTCTCTGTCAAGGTTAAGGTGCTCTGGGGTGGCTTCGACCTATGGTTGGGTGACAATATTTCTATATCATATATGGTTAAACGAGCATGCCTAATGTTTCTAACAGGTTATGGGCCCACACTATCTTTAGACAGTCTAACCGCTAGAAGATAGATTGGGAGGATTTTCTCAGTTACAGTTGTAGTTGCAGTCAGTTTTTGTTGTAGCAAGGAAACCCTAACCCTCTTGTTGAGGCATCTTAAATGAATATATTGATGTAATTTTTAGATATCCTAGTGCGCCCTAACCCAATGCACCTCCTAGTACTCTCAGCAAGCTAAGATGCCAAGTTTGAGTTTTTGGTCAAATTCAAAGGTTGACCAAGTCAAAACAGTCATGACTTACTCTATGAAGTCAGATAACAAGTTAGAAGAAGATTCTAACTTCAAAGGATGGAAGAAAAGGATTGACCTCATCCTTGCCAAGAATAAAGTGTTGGATATCGTGAAAGGAAATATTGTGGAACCACATGTTGAATAAGGAAAAGAGAAGGAACCTCAGAACATTGCAATTATGGAGAAGTTCAAGGACAGTGACATCAATGCCATGAGTATCATAGTGGACACTGTAAAATACCACTTGATACCCTACATCTCTCATCTTGACTCATATAAGAATATGTATGATGCCCTAACTAAACTCTTCTCAGTCAGAAACATTGGAAAAGTAATGATTCTAAAGAATGAGCTCCGTAAAATGAAAATAAATGATGATGACATCATAACATCATACTTTGTGATAATATATCAATTAAGAGATCAACTACAATTTATTGAAGAAATCATTTCAGAGAAGNCTGGTAAATATAGTACTCAATGGTCTTCCCAAGACATGGGATGCATTTGCCACAAGCATGAACACAAGGAAGGAGTATCCCACATTCGAAGATATTTGGACTTGTTGTGCACAAGAAGAATCAAGGATTAGCACAAAAGAGAAATTCCAAAGGAAAGATGATGATCAAGCCTACACAACAAAGTTCAAGAAATTGAGGAATAAGAAAAAGTTTGACTCAAGGAAGAAACAAAATCAAGACAAAGATATGCCAAAAATACAAATCTTCAACTGTCGAAAATATGGTCACTACAAGAATCATTTTCCCGAGTCAAAGAAAAGGAAGGAAACACAAGAAGCATCAATTTTCGAAGAAAGGGAACCATCAAAGAAGGCCAAACAGGATAAAAAAAACTTCTTCTTCTAAAACAAGGTAATAATATTCTTCATTGTTCTTGTACATAGCATGTTTACATAGTTTCTGTACATATATTTCATATCTATTTCTTGGAAGATAAGATATTCAAGTGAAACAATACCTATGGAAGAATAACAAGATAACAATTGATATCCCATGACTACAAGTCAAGTAATACACATGAAAAGATAAAGTACATTGACAATCCTTGATAACAATTCATGTGGAAGTTATTACATAAGTAACTACTGCAAGATAAGCCAAAATTAGAATCAAACTTGAAGAAAACCCAGAAGAAGTCAAATCAGAAAGAATTCAACAACCAAGAAGAAATTAGAAAAAGACTTGTGACACCTTGCAGAAGGCAATAAGAATGAAGATGAAAACGTGGACTATCTAAGATGGAGGGACATGATTACAGAATTCCAAAAGAAGAGAATGCATTCATGTATGAAGCAAGGATTAGGAGGGAGCTAATCCTAAATAATATGATCCATTGAGTATTATGAACTATATATCCATGTTCCCATTGAAAGTAGCAGCCATGAAAAGAAACATGTTTTCAATTTGACTTTAGAAGAAGTCTTATTTGAAAAGAATCCTTAAATTATCCTTGGTTGTCCATCTACATCCATGATTCTATGATGAAAGGAAGAAGTTGGAATCTTCAGGGCATGGAATCTATAGAAAACTCCATGGACCCAAGAGCTAAAGAGAAACATGAGGAAGAACATGAAGATTCCAAGAGAGAAAGAAAGGCCAGATCAACCAGCTATTATACCGAGAATCACAAGACTACTAGCTTGGTTTGAACCCACTAGAAGAAATCAAGAAGAAGAAATGGAAGTTGTGATGAAGAACAATATATGTAAGAAATTGTGAAAAAGGATTATGAATGGAAGCATTGTGAGATTCATAACTAGAGGTTCTTCTAGAAGGACGAGAATACTATGATAACAGCTTGTTCCCATAAACCAGATACACCTCTATCTGAGCTATTATATCTCTTGCAATATCCATGGATTGAATTTTACATCAGTTGGTTGAAAAATATTGTTCTCCAAATAGATAATTTGAGGAAGAATCTTATGTAAAGAAATATCAAGTTTTAAAGGTATACCAGAAAGAGACCTGTGTATGCAGATATAAGAAGACCTTGTATGGATTCAAACAACTTGATGTAGAGTATATCATATACAACAAAAGTGTGGTGGAAAATTTATATGATAGAGACAGTGTATCAAAATAGTTACGCATAAATCTGGGATGATGGATTGCTAATCCATGGAAAACTCTCATGATGATAGAATAAGTGTTACTTGGATATGTGTCAGTTTGATCCTTGTCATGATGCCATGATATAGAAGGAAACAAAAGTTATGAATTCAACCATAATATATATTTTAATGATAAGAGCTACATGAATCCTTCAAAGAAAACCAATGTTCCATAACAGACCAAAGTACATTGAGATCAAGCATTACATTCTTCATGATGAAGTCTTTAAAAGAGAAGTGGTTCTCCAATATATCTCCATGGATGAACAGATAGAAGATAGTTTGGTAAAACCTTTGTCCAAGATGAAAATATTGCAAGCTGGGGCTCGTGGAGATGACTTCCTTATTGAAAAAGGAAGATATTACTCCCACGTTGGGAGGGAATGATGATGTGTTATTTATTTATGGATAATGGTCCAGGATGAGAATTTCCTTTAAAGTTTGGATAGTGGTTTGATATTTTTGACGGACATGCATTTTCCAGTTCAGAAAATGGTCTAGATCGGACAGTCATTTTCATAATGAAAATTCTTCAATAGATTGTTGATGTACCATAGATAGTGATTCCCCTTGTCACTAGTCTAGGGGAATGGTCTAGGACAGTCATTCTTCTTGGTAGTCACTCTCAGTAGTGGTAAAGTAGAATGGTTCACCTCACCGGGAAGTCAGTCCTTCAAAGTTCACAATTGTGAGTAGTTTCAAAGAATGGTCTGTTTTGGAGGTTGGTGCAGGATAGTAATTTCCTTAGGAAATGGTCCAGGCAGTCATTCCCTAGGGCATAATCATTCTCTCCAGATTGCACTATGTTTAGTGCCAGAGGAATAGCCCAATCAGGTGAATGGTCCAGGTTCAACAATTAGGGACAGGAATTCCCTAGGGAAGTCTCATTCTTTCTAGGTTGCACTATGATTAGTGCTGGAGGAATGGCCCAGTTAGGTGAATGGTCCAGGCTTAGAAATCAAGGATAGTTATTCTTTCGTTCTTGAGAAGAATAGTCCATATATCCTATGGACAATGTTTCACTTTTTGAGGGAAGATGCTCTTCCATATCTCACAGATGTGAGTGGAATAATGGCGCAGATGACTCAATTTATATCATGATATTTTTTTTATGCATGTTGATATCAGATGATATGATTGCTATGGAGACTGTATGTCTTAGGAAAATAGATGTATGTTGTTTTGGTGGATGTGTTCCATTGGTTGTGACTATGTGTCATTGATTAAGTAGTTTTGTGCTACTTGGTTTGGTTTTGTACTATTGGATAGTAGTTATGTACTAATATGGATAGACATAGTTGTGTTCTATTGAATGACATTGTTCTGATTGCCATGAAGACTATTAGTATTATCGAAAATGATTATCAACTAGATGGATAGTCACTGTGTTGGTGGACATAGATTCTCCAGGAGGAAAATGGTCCAGGACATCTATTCTTCTAGGATGTATGTCTGGATTATAAGAATAGTCCTTGTATCCCATGGCATGGCTTTCAACATCTATTGGAATAGTTATTCTTCTAGCAAATATGTTCGGATTAGAAGAATGGTTCTTGTATCACTTTGTGGAGTGAGTGACTTATTCAACATCATGCCTAATTACTTAGATGGATTATGGCTTTGAGAGATGATGTAGTTGATGCTATCAAATGATATTGATAATGATGATGGTGCTCGTGATATAATCATGAGATAGCCTCTATGGCTATGATGATGCTATCGGTTGAATGGTATGATTGTGCTCAAGACCATTTCTTTCAATANTAGGAGGGAGTTTTGATATTATGGTAGATTTGGACGGTATTAACCTCCATGTGTAACCATGAAAATAATAGAATATTCTGGGAAGCAAGGAGAAACCCTAAATCATTGACATAACCCTAGAAGACAAATTCGGCTAAAAGAAATATTTAATATTGAGTTTTTGGCCTCCAGAATGAGAAGTTAGCCCAAACAACTAAACAGGAGAAGTATAAATAAAGGACACCATATCTCATTTGATACACACAGGTCGCAACTAAAGAAATGTAAGAATGTGCACTGCAGAAACTGAGTAAGTGCGCAATTTTGGAGACTAGTTGCAATTGCAGCTACTGCAACCTATATTCTCAGTTTAATCTTGGAATTTCTATTGGTTATGGTTTGGAATTTATTCCTTATGTGATATCTCTAGATAGAGGTACACTACATTGCTTGGCTATTAGGCCTAGGGTTTTCTTCCAGAATTATTCTCTATCAAGATTAAGGTGCTCGGGGGTGGCTTCATCCTATGGTTGGGTGATAATATTGATATATTGTCTATGGTTAAACAAGCAAACCTATTATTTCTAACATGTGGTACATCTATGCTTGGTTTTATTGTAGTTCATATGGGTACTATGAGGTCCCCCATCTGTACAAGCATTTACCCTATGCCATGGGTGTTGATAGTGGGTGTTTCTCTTCTTACTCCTTGTGAGTGGTGCATGACCAATATAACTAGGAGAGGGGACCCACTTTTGTCCTAATTGGGCATAAAAGGTTGTGGTTATATATGGTAGCTTTTGTGGTCCTGCCATGGTGGTTGATGGTTGGAGAGAAAATTCCTAAAGAGGAAGGGCTACTATATGGGTGGATTGTTCTGGATAGTGGTGCCTAGCAAGGGGTACCCAAGCAAAGCTAATTCTAAAATAGTGGCACTCACTAGTGTGTGTGCTAGTTGTGACGATGCGTCCGCCAAATTAGGGATACCTCCCAATATTGAAGGGAGGTTTTTCAGGCATCTATAATGGTGGGGATGTTGTGGTTCCCCTATGATTATGGACTATATGTGAATGTGTGCACGTGGTAGTGAGAAGAATAAAGGAACAAGTTATTTGGTAAATGTGGACTATCTCAACAATTTTTTTGACAATTGTATGTAATCAATCAATGGAAACCACACATAAGAAAAGTAATAATGTATGATAGTTGATGGTTTTATCCTTGTGGGGGAATAAAATAAAATGCATATATCCTAATAGACCTATTGTCCTTCCTCTAAAAAATAATTGGGCCTTACAAAAGAACTCAACAATGGAGCATGAATCCACTGGAAGAGGAGCTAGTGAAGGTATGAATAATCAATTATAATGAGGGGTGAAGGAGGCATATCCTGAAAGGAATAGTGATATTTCCCAACCGTTCAAAATATGATTAAGGGGCAATTTCATCCCACAACCACCACTTAAGTAGATACGACCTAGAATTGGCCACTAAGTTACCTCGATCAAGCACAACATTTATATTTTTGGCCTCAGAAATCGGTCAGAGGATGGATGTTTTCCAAAGGTTGGGTGACCAAAGGAGGCACGTATAGAGCAAATATACCTCAACCTTAGACCCTTCACGAGTGTCTCCCTGCCTTCTGGTGTAGGGATGCTTGATTGGGTGGATTTCCATACCCTATTTTGCAACTTTCTGAGTTTCAATAAGAAAAGGTTAATGGGGATTTATTTGGATACCTATCCCCAAAATCGTAAGTTAGACTACAATTTTCTTTTGGTGTTAAAATTGTTCTTTTTATGGTTTCTTTTAGGATGTGAAAATAGGTTGTGAGGTTGGGGCCATGGGCCAACCTCGTTGTTTAAAAGTGGTGCGACCAAAATATTGACACTAAACAAATGAATCCCTTCTAATATTCACATATCACTTATGGGCATGGGGAGAAGACCATAGTAAGATTTCAAGTATCTAGTAAAAAGTATTTCAAATATGTGGTGATGTTGTGTGCAAGAAGTGTTGGTAAGTGAATATTTTCAATAAATTAGTTCTTTTAATTTTAACATGTGGACATCGCTTGGTCCTTTACAAATCTTGTTTATCTCTAACTTAATAAATTTTACAAACAATCCTTGAAAAAGTTTGAAAATCCCTAGGTAACTAGCATGGTGGACATGTGGGTCTTTTCTTTTGAGATTTTAATCTGCCTATAATTTTATCTAATCTAAGAAAGCTTTGACACTATCCCTAGATTCTAGACATGTGGGAAGGTATGGTCCCTTACAAATCCTTAAACTTACTAGGTGGTGTACTCTAAAAAATTGAAACTATCCTAAGATTGTGCACATGTGGGCATGTATGGGCCCTTACTAATATTTTATATTATCTTTCAAGAAGCAAATTAAGAGGTATTGGCCTCTCCTAAAATGGTTGATTTAGTTTCACAATGAAGAAAACTAAGAGGTATTTGGCCTCTCCTAAAATAATATATTTTAAAGGGAGATGGAGATTTCTTATACAATTGTTTTATTTTATTTATCATTTTTTTCTGATTTCGAAGATCACACAAAGGTGCGAGGAAAGAGCTTACTCCAATATTGGAAAAATAGTCTCCTAGTCCAAAATTAATGTGGTGATTTTTCAAAAGAAAAGATTTAGTTTAAAATTTAGATGCTAGACTAAGCCATCCATGTGGCAACAAATAAGAGAAAATATAGTGTGGTTCCTTTTATCCTCTTAGATGTCTATGTTTGGATAAGTAACTAAGAAAGAATGAATCCCAAGCATGCTTTTTGTGTATTTTACAAAGTGCATAAAATAAATCTAATCTACTTAAAAAAAACATTATTTTTTTGCACGGTCACACGGATTCGTGTGGGTTTGGGCCCGACAGTCGTGTCATCTACATGGGTTTTATGGTAAAATATTTATGTGGTTATGCACATTCAATGCACCTATTCTACCAAAACTCACACACACACATAGAAATGGCGTGCCAAAAATTTGAAATGAATTCAATCAACACAGGTTTGAATTGCAGTATCTGAAGGGTAGGCTAGGATGGTTTTGGACCCCACAAACACGAGAAGGTGAGAATAACAACTCCAATATCCTACTTGAGGAGGAAATTGAATTCCAATCCTCAGTATGGTCTCCAAACTATTGGGTTTCTTTTGTCACTTGGGTGAGAAGAAAAAGAACCCTTGATTTCTTAGTTGGACTAGATAAACAACACAAAACAATGCTTAGCAGGTTAGTGAACCTACAAGTAAAGAAGCATATTTCAAAACAAAAAGAGAATGATCAGAACATAAAACTAAACTAAACAATTATCAACAAAGGATGCATGACATTGAACACAAAGAGTGGTTACCCAATAGCGAATGGTCTTTTGAAATTGAGATCACCAAGAGGAGAAATGTGGGATTTATGAATCCCCTATTCCTCCTAAGGGAGGGCTCTTAAATCCCTCAAAGTAGAGCTTCTACTCTCATATTTTAAATTTACAATGATGAAGAACTCTATGGAAAATCCTTCCAAGAGGTGAAAATATTTCCCTATGGTATACTTTCCCAAGCTATTCTTGAAAGAACACATGCTTTCTCCAATAGTATTTGAACAACATGACATTATAATGAACTTCTTCCATTTTTTCATACAATGGCCCTCTATTTATAGAATCATAACAAGGTATTTGATAACTTTCTCCAAGTGTAAATGGGGGGACCCTTTGAGGTACATCACATCTTTTCAGTCATCCCAAGGCAAGATTTTTGGTCGATATTGGGGTCTTGTATTGAATTACATCACCCTGGAAGTGGTTGAGGTCTAACCAAATTCATAAATATGTCATTTCTTCATATGTGTGGGTTTCTTCATGAAAAATCATGCGGGTCATGCACTGTGTCTTTTTGGAGTTTTTTTGGCCTGCACAGATGTGCGCCTGCTCGCTTTGTTGGAAGTGCGCACAATTTTATGGGTTTCTTGAATAGTTTTGGTCACCTTGCTTATAATTGGTTCTGTAAATATTGGAAGTGTGTTGTATATGTGTTTATTGTTTCTTCATCCATTGTTTGTATTAATATGATAATGTTTTTGGTGATAACAACATTGAACCTTGTTTTTAGTTCCCTCAAAGGGTGCCCACCTTAATAAAGGGAACTTTCACTAGTAACGGATGTTACATGTGGTTTACCATAAATTTTACTCAAATCTTTTCTAGCTAGTATTTTGGGGAGCTAACATCCCGTAGAGGGTTTTTTTTCAAAAAGTCCCTTGATCCATTAGTTTTCCTATTGATAGCCTAGATTTTCTAGGGGTGTGCTCTTTTTTTATGCATCATATGCCAACGATAGGTTTATTATTATGTCACATTTTATTAACCATAGAATACCAACTACTTCATTGGTCCTATTGAAAATGAGTACTTTCCCTCGGGAAGAGGGAAAACCACCTCTTAAATGAAGGTTGATACATGACATAGAGCCTGTGGTGTTTGAAAAAATATTCGAGGAGAGTGAGAAAGTAGAATTTGAAGTGGAAAATGAATGTCCTCCACCCAATTTTAACCTTTATTTGATCGTTCCAAGTGACCTCGTAGTCCTTCAGATAAAGGGACACTTCAATGAACCTTTTTCCTTGGTCGACGGTCCTCATATGATGTATATCTCAAGTGTGTTATCCAGTGCGAATGAGCCTTCAATCCAACCAACAAGTTTTACAAGAGGAACTCCTGTGATATCTTCCTTGGAATATATTAGTGTCATAGGACCCACACCATATTTTCCTATTTCATTTGGTGTCTCCATTTGGGATGTTGACAATAACCACTTTTCCTTCCATGAGTGTACCTAGCATCAACACACCCATCACATATGTCTCATTTCCCACATATGGAATTGTGTCCAATGGGGGGAGAATCCTTTGTTATAATATAGAAAGTGGATTTACTTATGCTTTTGGAATCCTTATAGGTATCCTGGCAATGTCTAATGTTGTATTCCCTTTTGGTTGGAATATTCCTAGAAATTATGGGGCTATTCATAGCCAAGATGGAGGAAACAATGTTTTTAGGGGATTCAAAATCCTATGGGGTATCACACCTATTCATGGAAGTAATAATCCTTCCTCGTATACCTCTATTCCTGGGGGACATTATGGTTTGGGGGTTAGTTTTCCTTCCACTTATACCTCTATTCCTAGGAGAATTCCCCCTAGGGATAGTTGTGATTGAAAGGGTACTTATCCCTCTGTATATAACTTTGGTCCTGGGGCTCCTTCCCCTAGGGTTAGTTATGGTTCAGGCGGTATTTATCCTTATGTATATACATCTTGTCTTGGGGGTAATTTTGCTCATGAAATTTATGATCTAGGGGGCGATAATCCTTTAGGTTCCCCATATATTGTTGGAGGAAATCCTCCAAGGGGGATGTCTGATCCCAAAAGGAACACTCTTCTTAGGAGTTCTACCATTCCTAGGGGAATCAAA
Source organism: Picea mariana (assembly GCA_032191745.1). Lineage (NCBI taxonomy): Eukaryota > Viridiplantae > Streptophyta > Pinopsida > Pinales > Pinaceae > Picea > Picea mariana. Next base: position 219,195 of record JASDQU010102839.1, read on the forward strand.
ATTGGAAGAAAAAATAATTTTTGAAACTAGTATCCCTCTAGAAACACAAACATGGGGAACCTCAGGGTCCATATGGTCCATATGATTCTTCTTCTTATAGCTAGAATCCATTTTCCAACATGTATTTTCCTTTCTTGCTGACATTATAATCTCCATACTTGTCATGATTAAAAAATGACCCCATTCTCCACAACCCGGTATGGTCAGCCATTCATGTCAAATTACCATCAAACATTCCCAAATTCAATGGAAAACTATGATAAGACCCTTTGACACACATCAAGACTCACCATATATGGTGTTCATCCAATTCTTTGATGGATGATATTATTGTATTGCGTATTTTTTATAGTTCCCTAACTTGAGGTGTCGCTAAATGGTATATCAAACTTAAGGGTGCTTCCTTTAAAAACTTCAATTCCTTGGCTATGGAAATTTTAATGCATTCACTACATGGAGAACACCTTGTAGCAGAGGTTTTTACATCCTGAAAATTTATCCATTCTATATTTATAGTGAAGGTTTTTAGCACAGGATGGTGGTCAAAGGTTTTTTGAAGGTTTCTTTATTGGTGTGACTGTAAGGTCCATACACCAATGCTCACATAAAACTAATGCCTCGATTCTTAAATAGTAAGATGCACTATTGTTGGCCCTTGGCCATGTATTAAGGAATAAAGCGAAGATTAAGGAAGAAGAAAGACAAAGTATGAAGTGCACGGAAGGCACACAAATCGAGGAAGGGATAAAGTGGTTAAAGAATCATAAAAGAAGGAACGAAGTAAAGGAAAGCAAGTTGTTGAAACAAAAGATCAAGGAATACAAAGAAGAAAATAAGATATATCGTGGACAAGTCAGCAAGAAGAAGAAGACATTAATGGGTGCTTTGGAGCACCTCATGGAGAAGAAGGAAGAACAAGTCGGTGAAGTCCTTAAAATGCGGGTTATGTGGACCTAGGGTTTTGGCACCTGGGCTTTGGTCCATGGACTTCTAAGAGTCATGGAATGTATAAATAGAGGTCTAGAAGAGTTGAGATGAGAAGCGAGAGTGGTATTGAGATGTAAGAGTGTTATGTTTTAGGGCATTCTTGTATTTTTGGGTCTTCATATGGGTGCGAGGATTGTCTCTGCAGCTGGGTGCGTAGGGATAGGAAATAAAGAGAAAGAGAGAGAGAAGGATATGCAGCTGAGTGCGCAGATAGAACTATATATTTTCATCTATTTTATCAATAAACATAGTTCTATGGGTGTAGCCCTAGGGAGAGGGTGAACCACACAAAATATTTTTGTTCAATGTGATTGATGCTTTGTTATTTATTACCTTTTGCACTGTTAATTTTCCTATCGAAGTTAAGCATAATACTGTTAAGAATCTCTGGGCTATTTTGCATTGTTGTTTTGGAATCATCTCACATTTCCTCTGGTTTTAGACACCTGTGTCCTGCAAACCTCCTATTTCTACTTCGGGTGAGACTTCATCTGCTTCTCAGGTGTTGTGGTAAGGGCCAGGAGTTAGGGTTTGTTGGTGCACTGTTAGAGTTGAACCC
>JASDQU010102839.1:220846-231874 GCA_032191745.1 Picea mariana
AAGAACAAGAAAGGGACTTTTCTAAAGCTTAGAACAAGAACCCTAGCATTAGTTCAAAAGACTGGTTGGGAAGGTACATCTTTACTGATGTGCACGAGATTTTATTTGTAGGAGTTCATCAAGAGTTGTATGAATGGTTATCCAGATTAGCAGACACTCAGTTTGAAATCAGATCTAGACCACCTGTGGTTTGGACATCAACGCTAATTAATAAAGTCAAGAAAGTTGATAATGTTGTGTCAAGGGAAGTGGATCTCTGGTTTGAAAACACTATTAGAGGGTACATTACTGAATTTTCTATTGATAGAGTGGAATCATATAGTCAAGAAGAGAGGTATTTATTCAAGGGACCTAGAGGAAAGTTTATACAATTTTTGAAGTTGAACATTAAGATGCCATTGCATGAGAAGATTATCTTGAAGATACAATAATCAGTTGGATTTTAAAGCTAATGTTCAATAATTCAGACAGTGACAATGACATAGAGGATGGACACATGCGTAGTGGGAGATCATTAAAAACTATTCCTCTTGTGAACCTGTTTAAGCAGAGTTACGAGCCATTAGCACAAGAAGAACTATTCTATAGTGGAGAAGAAGTAGAGTGATCAGACGAAGAATATTCAGATTTCCTAAGGGAAGAGGAAATAGATACTGAAGAACCTTGTTGAGAAGAACCAGGAACTTCAGGCAGTACACCTACTGTCAAAGTAAGTATTGCTAATCCTCTTATTGTTTTAGCAGCACCAAGAAACCAAAGTAACCAGAGTAACCAGGGTAATCAGAGCAATCAGAGTACTTTCACAAGCAGTTTAGTACAGAATCAGTCGAGAAACCAAGTAAAATCAATGACATATGAAATGAGGTTACCTATTTTCATAGGATATGGATCTGAGGATCCTGACTAGCATTGGTTCTTTATTCAAAGTTGTATGGAGCATTAAGAAATTCACCGATGAAGCTATTAAGAGAGTTGAATTTAGTACTACCTTGAGGGACCGTGCATTGGGCTAGTATATAAAGTTTTTTACAACATCTATAAAACCTAGAGCATTGAATGACATTAAGACTATGTTGAGTGGAGAGTTCAAGAAGCCTAAGTTGGAGATGCAGTGCATTACAAAGTTGAAGGAGATCAAGAAGAAGGTGACAGAACCTATTTGGGAATTTGATCATAGGATTAAGACCTTGACAAGCCATTTAAGTTTTCAAATTTCAGATGAATAACATAAGGAATGGTTCATCACTACCTTCCTGCCACACATTAGAGTTGCTCTAATGAAACAAAAGGTTTATTTGCAGTCTGAAGCATTAGATATTGCCATGAAACTAGAAGCAACCTTCGTAGGAGAATCCAGTCTAGGTATGAGTCAGATTTTGAATCAATTAACTATTTTATCTTTGCAGGTTGAAGACATAAAGAAATAGAGAGGACAAGAGAAAAGAGAAGACATATAGAGTATGAGATGTAAAGAAGAGGGCCATCAAAAAGAGAATTGTCCTTTATTTAGTGAATAATTGGCCTTTGGAGCTCTTAACCCTTTGAAGCAGGCTACTTTACCATGGTGTGAGGTATGTAGAACTAGACATCACTCTGGTGAATGTTATTATATGTAGAAATATGTTCAGACACCCACCAATATTTATTGTACATTCTATAAATATGTCGGGCATGATGAGAACAACTATAGGGCTTATGAACTCATGCATGAAAGATCAAGGGATTCATATAGAATTCAAGGAGAATTACAACCATAAGGGAATGTTGTGTATTTTAATTCCCCAGGAAGGGGAAGCTTCAACCCTCACGATGGGTTCAGAGGAAGAGTATGAGGAAGAGGCATGGATCGATGTCAAGGTCAGATTATTTTCTATAACTGCACCCATCCAGGTCATTTGGAAAGGGATTGTCAGAACCCTTGTACTACTTATATCTACTGTAATTCATTTGACCATGTCATTGAATATTGTCCAGTATTGTTAGCTAAAGTTTAGGAAATATGAGGTGGAAACCAACAAGTCCAAATAATATCAGTTGCACCTCGCGGTGAGGAACCCATAGTCATTGTTATTACTAGAGGAGGCCTTATCACAGGAGAAGATAGGGTGACTTCAAGAAAGACTATAGATGGATCATGGATCAGAAGAGATTCAGATAAATCACCATTATTTGATCCAAGGAAAGAAAATAATACTTTTGAAGAAGCAAGAAGAAAATTTTTAGATGAACAAGCTTCTTCATCTAGGGAACAAACAAAATTAAGGGAATGTGAAATTCCTTCAGCATTTGATCGGTCTGCCCCACCTAGACAAGGAAAAGAGGTAAGCAAGCTTGTGGACATCTTGTATAATTGTATTGATTTTATTAAAGATGAAAGAGATGTGCAGGAACTAGAACACCTGATAAGACAATATGAAATTGGAAGAGTAGATCCTCTAATGAGTAGAGATATGAATCAAGTATCTAAAAAAAGGAAGACAAACAAGGAACTACACCTTAGTGCTCAGATTGGAGACTACAACATGGACTATGTGGTCCTCGACCTGAGATCAGAAGTAAATGTTATGATGAAGCAGACTTGGGCATTGATGGGAAAACCTAAATTGATTTACTCTCTTGTTAGGCTTAGGATGTCTAATCAATAGGTGGTGAGCCCCTTTGGAAGACTAGAGCATGTCCGTATGGACATTGACCGAGTGAGGACATTTGCAGACTTCAAAGTGATTGAGATTGTTGATGATAACTATCCCTATCCTGCATTCTTGGGTATTGATTGGGCCTTTGAAAATTTGACTATTATTGAACTGGAAAAGAGAAGAATGACATTTTAAGGTGATGACCTTAGGGTCATTGCACCTCTCGATCCCGATGAAGGTCGTATATACACAGAACCTATAAGAGAAGAAGACCACACCTATGAGCTAGAGAACATCTATAAACTAACAGTAGGACAATAGGATTATATTAATCCTACAACAGATGGAAATCTAAGTTGGTGAAGTGAAAGTGCATGCTCATCAAATTCAGAAGAAGCATTAGAAAATTGGCAGAAAAAAATGTATGAAGTCTCTATGTGGAGGTGTGCCAGATTGACTAATGCAGTTCGTTGGATTGGAACATAAGTAAGTAATCTTCCTACATTTGATGGACCGAATAATTTAGAGACATTTCTATTTGAATTTGAAGGAATTGTACTAGTACAACAGAGGTTCTTCACACTATATGAAGCCTTGAAAGAAACACTAGCTAGATGGTGGGGAACACACAAGAAAAACATTGTGGAGTGGGTACAATGTCGCACCTTGTTGACAATGCACTTTTTAGACCAAGTTGAAGGTTGCAAAGTTCGATACATAGGTTAGAGTTGTCCTAAGGACCATGTGTGAAGTTGTGAGGAATATTGGAGCATCATTACTAAATAAGATTGGGTACATAGGTTCATTAACACCTTAGACACTATGCCTATCAATTGGTGTCTTCAAGCAGAGATGTGCTTAGTCACTACAGATTGGTATGGTATGACCCATAAATGTATAGCTATGTTCCTATTTCAAAGCCGGTACCCCATAGTAGATTAGTCTTTACAAATTGTAATACAAAAGGTCTTTGAGGAGGCACCTATCCCCCCTCTTGAACAAGAAGAAGATGAATGGGTTGCGCCTCTTAAGTGGTTACAGGGTTGTTATAACATTAATGTTGATGAGTATGATGACCCTAGGAATGTGAATATTTCATAAAATGAAGGACAAAGAGATATAGAAGGGCTAGGGATTGAATTACCTTTTGTTGGGAGCCTATTAAAATTAAGAAGGTTAAATTGGAACAAAGCAAGAACCTAAGTTAGCAAATGTTGGAGACTATTGGGATGATGCTACTATTAGTAAGATTACAGAACTATTGCATGAATATCAGGACTTGTTTCCAACCAAGTTCATAGACATGAAGGAATTAAAGGGCCCATGGGAGAAATGAAGATTCCTTTGAAAGAAGATGCAAGGCCTGCCAAGTAGAGGCCTTACAGACTGAATCCCAAGTACAAGTAGAAAGTTAAGACTGAATTAGATAGAATGTTGGAAGCAAGAATTGTAGAACCAATAGAAGAATCTGAATGGANAAATCATAATCTGTGTAGATGTAAGGAAATCAAATGATGCATGTTACATGATCCATTTCCTACACCTTTTACTAATGAAGTTCTAGATAATGTAGGAGGACATGAAGTTTATTCATTCACATATGGATTTTCAGGCTATCACTAGATCATAATTGTTAAGGAGGATAGACATAAGACTACATTTGCAACAGAATGGGGTTCTTTTCAGTAAATTGTGATGCCTTTTGGTTTGAATAATGCACCAACCATCTTTTCCAAGGTGGTGGTCGAAGAATTTAAGGAATTTTTACATAATGTTTTGGAGGCATACTTTGATGACTCAACCGTTTTTAGTGTATTGAAAGATCTTAATGTTGGATAAGTGCAAGCAATGGAAGATTGCCCCGAAATTGAAGAAGTGTATTTTATTTTCACCTTTTGGATTGTTGTTAGGACACATTGTGTGTAAGAAGGGGTTGTTGGTATATCCTTACAATATTTCTATCATTGTTGATCTACCTCCTCCTACTTCGGTTAGACAACTGCACAATGCATTGGGACACACTGGATAATACAAAAAGTTTATTAAGGGTTATGCGCAGATAACAACACCTATGGAGAAGCTATTAAATAAGGATAGTAAGTTTCAATGGACAGAGGAATGCCAAGAGACCTTTGACACCTTAAAGCAGAAAATGATCACTGTGGCTATTTTGGTTTTTCTAGATTGGAGTAACGAATTCCATGTTCATGTCAAGGCTTCATCCATTTCATTAGGAGAAGTTTTAGCATAGCCAAGTGCATGAGATATTTACCACCATATAGCCTTTGCTAGCAGGAATCTTTCTACATATGAAATGAATTATACTACCACTAAGAGAGAAGGCTTAGCTATGGTATATGCGTTGCATAGTTTTAGACACTACTTGTTGGGATGACATTTTAAGATGTTTACTAATCATTATGAATTAAAGTACTTAGTCAACAATCCAGTGTTGGGGGGAAGAATATGCAGATGGCTATTATTATTCCAAGAGTGTGACTTTGAGATTGTGGTCAAACTGGGAAGAATGAATAAGGGACCTAACCACTTATCTAGGTTATAACATGGAGAGGAACCTACCAATTTGGATGATACACTACCAGATGCACAGTTGTTGGCCATTAGGAAAGTTGATGATCACTTCTCTGAGATAGTCCAGTTCCTATCCATAGGAATGGAACCTCGCGAGTATATAATTATTCAGAAGAAACAGTTAGTAGTCCACGCTGCAGATTTCAACTTATAGTTGGACAGTTATATAAAATGGGACCAGATGAAATCTTAGGAAGATGTTTTATGGAGTCAGAAAGACCATTGATTCCTGCAGAAGCACATGAAGGCATCGCAGGAGGATATTATGAAGGAAAATCAACAACGAAGAAGGTTCTCAGAGCTGGCCTCTGGTGGTCCACTTTACATAAGGATGCTAAGAAATACTACAGAGCCTGCGATGTATGTCAAAGAGTAGGGAAGCCTTCTATAAGGGATGATATTCCTTTAGCACCTCAATTAAATTTATAGGAATTTGAGAAATGGCCTATTGAATTTGTGGGACCTATCAACCCAACAGGAAATCACATAGGAGCTCGATATATCATCACTGCTACAAAGTATTTGACCATATGGGCAGAAGAAAGAGAAATTAAATATTGTAGTGCAGCTACAGCTACGTGATTCATATTTGATGATATCATAACTAGATTTGGATGCCTGAAGATCCTTATGAGTGATCAAGGCACACACTTCATTAAAAAAACTATTGAAGCCTTGACTCAAGAGTTAGAAGTTCACCATCAGAAGAGCACACCATATCACCCACATGTGAATGGTACAGTCGAAGATTTCAATAATATTTTGGAGACAACACTGACTAAGATTTGCAGTGTTAACATAGATGATCGGGATTTGAGAATTCGAACAATGTTATGGGCTTATCGAACTACTTGCAAAAAATTAACAATGCAAAATCCCTTCAAGTTAGTTTATGGCCAGGAAGCAGTGGTACCTATGGAATATTTGTTTCCTAGTTTAAGAGTTGCAGCATTTACAGGTATAGATGATACCATCTTTGTTCAAGATAGGCTCACGCAGTTGATGGAACAAGAGGAAGACAGGTTCATTGCAATATTTCATCAGCAAATATAAAAAGAATGAGAAAGAGCTTACCATGACATACATATCAAGAACAAAACATTTAAACAAGAATATTTGGTACTTTAATATGACAACAAGCTCATGAATCATCCAGGAAAGCTCAGGACACATTGGCTTGGGCCATTTGAGGTTGTTTATGTTACATAAGGTGGAGCTGTGCAGTTGAAGACTCTTAATGGATAATGAAAGGATGGTTTAGTAAATGGAAGCTGGTTGAAGTTGTATTATTAAAACCAACTGCCTCAAAGCTCTCAGTAAAAGCAAAGGAAGAAAGGTCTAGGTACTAGGTTCAATTGAATTTGGGTACCAGAAACAAAAAAGATAGTCTGCACACGATAGGGAGGGACAGAGTAGAAAGAAAAGGTTTCTCCGCACAATCTACAGTCGAATTAATACAGAAGGCTCAACCCTATAGTGACTTAGGATGAGTCACATGTGAGTGTTGGGGGAATGTTTCCCCTCGTTCATGTATTAAGGAAGAAAGATAATATTAAGGAAGAATAAAGACAAAGTATGAAGTGCGTGGAAGGAACACAAACCAAGGAAGGATCAAAGTGGTTAAAGAAGCATAAAAGAAGGAACAAAGTAAAGGAAAGAAATTCATTGAAGGAGAAGATCAAGGAAGACAAATCAGCAAAGAAGATAGATCGTGGATAAGTAAACAAGTGGAAGAAGACATTAATGGGTGATTTGGAGCACCTCACAGAGAAGAAGGAAGAACAGGTTGGCGAAGTCCTTAAAATGTGGGTTATGTGGACCTAGGGTTATGGCACTTAGGCTTCAGTCCATGGTTTTGTAAGAGTAATGGAATGTATAAATAGAGGTCTAGAAGAGTTGAGATGAGAAGAGAGAGTGGTGTTGATATGTAAGAGTGTTATGTTTTAGGGCATTCTTGTATTTTTGGGTCTTCAGCTGGGTGTGAAGATTGACTCTGCATATGGGTGCGTAGGGATAGGAAATAAAGAGAAAGAGAGAGAAGGATATGCGACTGAGTGCACATATAGAACTGTATATTTTCATCTATTCTATTAATAAACACATTTTTGTGGACGTAGCTCTAGGGAGAGGGTGAACCATGTAAAATCTTGTTGTTCCATGTGATTGATGCTTTGTTATCTATTATCTTTTGCACTGTTATTTTTCCTATCGAAGTTAAGCATAATACTGTTAAGAATCTCTAGGCTATTTTGTGTTGTGTTTTTGGAATCATCTTTCATTTCCTTTGGTTGTAGACACCTGTGTCCTGAAACCCCCCTATTTCTACTTCGGGTGAGACTTCATCTACTTGGCAGGTGTTTCCATAAGGGCCAGTAGTTAGGGTTCGTTGGTGCACTGTTAGATTTGAACCCTAGGTCTTCCCCCGTGCCAACAACTATTATTCATTATAAACAAAAAAATGCATAGCAGTGATCCACTCTAAACAAAGAGACTAAGTTCTAGCATCCATTGATGTTTGTAGCATCAGATAGGTACCTTAGTAGAGGTATAAGTGTCTATACATTTGGAAGTCGTCCAAATCCTTCAACCTTAGTAATTTAATTTAATTAAAGTAATCATTAAAGTAAAGTAATTTTTATAATTGAATTGACTTTAAATTAATGAAAGGATAAGGTTATTAACATTAGTGAATTAAATGAATCTTAACCATTGATCTCAAGTGAGGTGAGATCTAATCTAAATCATTAATCACTTTGGATAATAATGTTATGTTTTATTCGGTCATAAATCAAGATTATAAAATAAAAGCTAGGTGAAGGAGAAATACACAAGAGAGAACATATGAGAAAAGAAGGACTTTTCCTCATGTGCTTGAATCATCCACTTAGGAAAAGAAGGAATTTTTCTCAAGTTCTTGAGTCACAAAGGACTGTGACTCAAGGGGATATCAACAAGGGTGAAGAAGGAATTTCATCTTGATATATAGTCTAATGGAGGACACTAGAAGTAGTAGAAGCAAGTGGAGGAACAACCTTGTTAGTACGAGATCCAAAAATTTTCCAAGAATTGGATACATTGTGAGGCCAAAAGACTTGATTTGGAAGGATGTAGGACAAAGGAGCTAAATGTTTTGCATATGGACAAAGAAATAAGCCCAGGGGAATTTAATTAAGGATAAAATGAAAAAAAGGGGGGTCATAGGTTCCTAAAAATGGGCTTAAACACCCATTGGGAAGGAAAATGGGCTTATCGTGACCCAAAAATCATTTAACCACTAGTGGGGGTCTTGTATTTGGCACTAGGGGCCAAGACCAAGGAAGGAAGGCCCAAGATCTGTTTCCATCACAAAAGAATGAAAATAAATGGTCCTCATCATGAATCATATCATGAATGCATGAGGACATTAAGGTTCCTTTGGCGATGCGATATATAGTTTACCTTGGGAAACATATCCCTTTTTCATTGGCATCACATCACTCAAATAAATGGGTAAACCTCCATTATGGTCTATGTGAAACCATTGCAGTTTTGAGGAAAACCACCAATCACACCCATGATTCAATGTGCACCTGGAAGATAACATAGCACCCTCATGGCGCTGACATGTCATACCATTTAATGGAACTGAATACTGAGAGAGGACAGGTAGGCCTACCAAAAAGGCATCCATGGGGACTGTTAGCACTCTGTAATTTGCCCAAGGCTGAAAGGCAGTCACAGAGGCAACATCAGAACCGCTTCGAGTCTTGGATCTAGCCCTCCAAGACTCAGAGAGGGATCTATCTGTCTGATATAGCTTTGTTTGAAGAGATATTAGGCTAGTTAATGAGAACAATGGGCTTTGTTGTCAAATTATTTTTGAATTGGTTGAGACTTTTTACACATCCATTGGGCTATGGGGTCTGTATTTAACAAAATCTGAGATACAACCAGAAATGATGAAGAAATCCTTCACAAGGTGAGATAACACACTCACTGGATCCTTAATAATTTAAATGATGATCAGAAGAAAAGATAAGGAAATAACTCCAACCAACAATCACTTAAGAATCTCTTAATTGAAGATATTTAGAAGATGAACATTCAAATCTTTAGAATCGGAAACAGGGTATCGGAGATAAATCCTGAGACATACGCTACTCTTAAAGATTAGTTTCAGAAAATGAGATGATTACAGAACAAGAAAACATTTAACTGAGAAAATCACATCACCAGTGAACATGCGCAAGAATCCTGTAAAGTGCCTCTTTCATTAATGGCAGATCTATTCAAAAATGTTACAACTTGATAGCCACAGGGCATGAAGATCCAACCCTTTTACATTCAAATCATCTCAATAAATAAGATAGATCATATTGACAAATTTTTCAAGTCGGTTTAACCACCTCGGCCAAAAATAGCCACCACTCCCACGAAATTTGGAGTTTTTTTCCATGAAAAATGGACCGTTTTTCTGCGAAATAGGGGTCCGATCAGATGTGATTATCTCTTCAATGATGACACCTGGGAAAAAAATGAAAGATTTTATTATATGTGGACATGTTCTGGACAAAAACCTCTTTCGGTTTCACCAAATTCGTCCCCAGCTGGCCGTGACAGCTCCTGCAAAATCGGGACTGAAACGAAAAATTCAAAATATGGAAAAATAGGCCTCAAAGATGTCTTTGAATGTCTCTTCTCGTAACTCTGTTACAAAAAATGGAAAAAGTGTTTTGTTCCTCATCTCGTGATGAGCAAAAACCTCTCTCGGATTTTTAAAATTCGTCTCCGTTTGCCCAGAATCTCCTCCGGAAGAAGACATGGTAACACAGGCAAATATTGGCAAAAATNTCTCAGATTTGGACAAGGTTCTTTCACAGGGCAAGGTAGCAGAAATATTGGATCGAATTGAGTTTTAATGGTATTGATTTGAGGAAGAAATAGGGGAGATAAAAGCCAGGCACAAGAGAAGCTAAGAATTCTTGAACTAAGCTTTAGCAGAAAACATAAAGATCATCAAAAGCTTAGAGGCAGAGTATCTGCTGATAAATTATGCCTCTATTACTTTCCTTCTGATAATAAGAACTGAAAACAAACATAATGATCACAGGAAAAATATTAAACAGAGAAAAACACCATCAATATCACCACACAGGAATCCTATAAAAGGAAACATGTTCATTGTTGATTGCTCATCTCAAAATTACAAAGAAGAAAAAGGTCTTATGGTCATACATAACCCACAGTCCAGTCCAGGAACCTTCACAGGTCGAACCATTTTACATTAAAATCATCTGGATAAATAGGATAGACCATCCCAATTAGTTTTGAAATTCGGTTTAACCGTCTCGGCCAAAAATAGCCACCACTCCCACAAAATTTAGAGTTTTCTGCCATGAAAAACGGACCGGTTTTATGTAAAAAAGGGGTCCAAACAGACACATTTTTCTCTTGAAAGATGACACCTGGGAGAAAACTGAAGGATTTTATCGTACATGGGCATGTTCTGGACAAAACCCTCCTTCGGTTTCGCCAAATTCGTCCCCAGCTGTCCGTAACAGCTCCTGCAAGATCGGGACTGAAACGAAAAATTGAAAATATGGAAAAATAGGCCTCAAAGATGTCTTCGATTCTCCCTACTAGTAACTCTGCTGAAAAAACTGAGAGAGTTTTTTTTTCTTCAGCCCATGCCGAGAAAAAACCTCTCTCATATTTTCAAAATCCATCTCCGTTTGCCCAAAAGTCGTTCTAGAAGCGGACATGGTAAAATAGGCCAAAATGGTAAATTTTTTAGAAAAGTGGTTTTTCTTCGGAGAGGCAG
>JASDQU010102839.1:252632-266906 GCA_032191745.1 Picea mariana
TTATTAAATTCATGCACACATGTGCATTTTATCCACCCTTCAAATTTTATTCCCCATTTTTTCTAGTTTGAATTTATCTCAAATCTTTTATCTTATGTCATAGTTCATTTAGTCATTTATTTAAAAAAAATATAGACTGAGAATTAGTCTTAGACTTAGGCTTAGAATTTTGTTAGGCTTTATAGTATACTAACTAATTAATTATTTAATTCTAACAAGGTCTAACCATTTAAATATTTTCTAGGCCACCTAGTTTTATTGACTCAAGTTTTAACTATGCGATGTGCCCTTTAATAGACACCTTCATGCTTCAAGGGTGCCACTCTCCTTTGATTGGTTTTGGAAGTTTGTTCAACCCTTGGAGTCAACACTCCATTCGGTCGACCTTGTGTGACTAAGGGCTTTTAAGGAATAAGGACTCCACCTTATTGCACGCCCCTTAGAATTCTTCATGAGAGGCTATCTCAGTCTACCCTCACGACATCATGGACCTCTTGAAATAGGTAATAATTAACCTATAATTCATACCACGATAGGAGTGCTAGTATCCCATGACAGGGACATTGCCACACCTCTCGCTCAATGTATGTTTTATGTTCATGACCCCTTTACTCCTTATGTGAGTTGGATTAGAAAGCATCGCCAAGCCTGCATCCAATAAAAAAAATACTATCAATAATCCATATACATAACTCATACTAAAATCACTCATATATCACATGTGCGTAAAATGAAATACTCAAACAAAATACAATCCACTCTCAAAATCAATCCAGAGTCCAAGAAATTCCATTGATGTCATCAACATCCATAACCTGTCATTTGTCCTGCACACTTAGGAAAACCTATCAATATCATCTGCCAATACATATACATGCAAGTAATAATAAGTCACAATACATCATCATCATCATGTATAACCCATAATCGAAAAAAAATCACAATGTACCATAATCGGATCACTTGCACGCAAGTGTCCTCAAATAATAAGTCAATAAAAGTGTGCTCAGTAGAATGGGATGTTACATACACCCCTCTTGTTTTGAACTTCGTCGCGAACTTTGTACAGTATATAAATCCAAGTAAATAAATGTATCTGACATAGATCTATATGTCTAATATGTCAAACAAGTAAGGAAATTGTTGATGCATATCATATGCATCCTCCCAGGTAGTCGAGTGTGTACTATAGTTGTCCCACTAGACCTTGACTTGATCGAATATTTGGCATTGTAGTTGTTGAATGTGATGGTCCAGAATGCAGATTGGATATTCCATGATTGCACCCTCATCCGACACCTACAAAGAACTCATGTCAATAACATGGGATGGATCACTAATATAATGTCGTAACACAGATACATGAAATACATCGTGCATATGCCTCAAAGAATCAATTAAGGCTAGTCGATAATCCATGGGTCCTTTTGTTTTCCACAAACTCAAAAGGTACCATAAACCTAGGAGAGAGTTTCGAACTCTTTCTGAACTTGATCGAAATCTTGTACAATTTTACCCACAATTTTTTTTTTCCAACTTCATAATTGCACTCCATGCAATGTGCATCAACATAACTCTTTTTCCGATCCTGCGCTTCTTTAATCCTATGTATTATCGGTTGCATATGTTATTCCATTTATTGGATTACTTCTAGTCCTTCTAGGACCCTATCCTCAATTCGATCCCAACTCAACGACGTTTAACACAGTCGCCTGTAAATAAATTCAAACGGTGCCATCTTAAACGTACTCTAGTAACTCTTGTTGTATGAAAATGTTATCAATTGCAAGAAGTCTTCCCAACATTTATGTTGTTCCATTACATACATATGCAACATATCCTCCAAAATCCGGTTCATTATTTTTTTTTCCGTCTATCTCTGGGTGATATGTTGTACTAAAATTCAATTGTGTTCCAGAGGCCTCTTGGAAACTGGTCCAAAATTTTCCTGTAAACATTGATCCTAGATCAGATATGATCCTTCTTGGTACACCATGTAATCTCACAATCTCACTGACAAAAAATCTAGTTATGTCTGGCACTTGATGCGTCGTACGCACTGGAATAAAGTGTTCACTCTTCGTTAGAGTGTCAAATACCACGAAAATCAAATCGTGTATCCTTGCCATCAGTGGGGATCTCAAAATAAAATCCATCGAAATGACCTCCCATTTATATTCAGGAATAGCGTGTGGTTGTAATAAGCATGTTGGATGTCTATGTTCAGCCTTCACTTGCTGACATTCTAGACATCTCGCCATGTAACTAACTATGTATGCTTTCATTCCTTTCTAGAAGAATAAAGTCTTAAGGTCTTCCTTCATCTTCGTTACTCCCAACTCACCCATGTAAACTTCTTGATGAGCTTCGCTTAGGATCAAACTTCTTAATTTGTCATTAGGATGTACATAAATTTTGTCATTAAATCTTAACAATCCATCGTTGTCTAATGAATAACCTTCAAACTTAGGTACCATCATGGTATCTTGTCCAGTATTAGTCTTAACTTCCTTGTACCAATCATCGTCAAACTGAAGAGATAGAATCTTTTCTTTTAGATTCGTCTTGAGAGGTATTACCGAGAATCTGTGCGGTCTCTGACTCAACACATCTAATACTCTACTCACCATTCCTTTAATGTAATTAATATCAAATTTGTATTCGCTAAGTAATTATGACCAACGCCTCTATTGGGCATTCAATTCACTTTACGTAAATATGTGTTGAAATCCACAATGATCTATCTTTAATTCAAATTTCCATCCAATCAGATAATGTCTCCATACTCTCAAGGCATACACAATTGCTAATAACTCCAAGTCATATGTTGTGTACTTCTCCTCATATTTTCTCAATTTCCTTGAAATGTAAGCGATCACTCGACCATATTGCATCAAAACATCTCATAAACCTTCCTTGGATGTGTCCATGCATACTAGTAATTCCTTGTCCATGTTGGGCACTTTCAGTATTGGTGTTGTCGTCAACAACTATTTAATATTTGAAAATTCTACCGCACATTTCTCTGTCCAAACAAAACTTCTTGTTTTTCTTTTGAAATTACGTGATCTGATTTTCTATCTTCAAAAAACCTTCGACAAACCATCAGTAATATCTTGCTAAACCCATAAATCTATGTACTTCTTGTACGTTCTTTGGAGCTATAGATTCCATGATAGCCTCTACTTTTGTTGGATCCATAGCTCTACCTTTTCCAGATATGATATGTCCCAAATAATGAATCTTTGATTGGCAAAAAGAACATTTCGATAGCTTCCCGTATAAAAAAAATTCTCTAAGACACCGTAGAACCAATATTAAGTGTTCTTCATTCTCTTATTTTGTCCGAGAATAAATTAGTATGTCATCGATAAATACTTGAACAAACTTGTCCAAGTATTCATGGAACACCCCATTCACCAAACTCATGAATACCCCTCGGGCGTTTGTCAAACGGAATGGTAAAACTGTAAACTCATAATGTTTGAATCTCGTCTTGAATGCAGTATTTTGGATATATTCCTCCTTAATCCATAATTGATGATATCCCAATCTTAAATAAATCTTTGAAAACATTGTTTCTCCCTTCATCTGATCAAATAAATCGTCTATTCTTGGAAACAGATATTGGTCCTTGATTGTTGCTTTGTTCAATTAACAATAGTCAATTCAAATTCTCCATGATCCATATTTCTTTCTCACAAAAATAATTGGCACACCCCGAGGAGACACACTTGGATGTGTCATTCCCAAGTCCAAAAATTCCTTCAATTGTATTTTCAACTCATGCAATTCAGGCGTTCACATCCGATATGGCATTCTCGCTATCGGTTCATTTCCAGGTTTCAAGTCTATTGTAAAATCCAACTCTATTTCAGGCAGTAAACCTGGTAACTCTTTTGGAAACACATTTGCAAATTCTGATACTATAGAAATGTTTTCTAATCCTTCTTCCTCGCCCTTTTCATTTAGCACTAATAGTGCATATATATTTCATCCCTTTTTCATACTCTTATGTAGTTGTAGATAATAAATAAACCTCAAGTACACTCCCTAGTTTCTTCCTACAATCACTTTGTTCTGTCCCAAATCATCTGTCAAACTTAACCATTTCGTCGTGGAGTTAAGTATCGCATCATGTGATTCCAACCGGTCCATGCCTATCACTATGTCATAGGATCCTAAGATCATGACGTATAGGTTGGCCTTCATTACAAAATCACCCAAGTCAATTCTATAGTTTGTAACCTTTCCTCCAACTTTCTTTTTCGCACCTGATGCCATTTCTACATATCTAAACTCATCCTTCTCGAATGTCTTTACCTTAATTCTCTTTTGTTGGACAACTGAGAGGGGGGGTGAATCAGTTGTTACTGTGCTTAAACAATTATATCCATTTTTTAAATTTGTTACAAAACTTCTCAATGATGATCACAATAAATAAGCAGTAGAGTATTCAACATCAATCACACACATGTATATTACAAAGACAGATATTCTTGAGTAAACCCATAAAGGGTGAAAACCTCTTCTTCTTTATATGATAATTATTTTCTGTACATTATCATTCTTACGAACACCAACTCATAATGAGGCTACCACCTCTTTTTTGCAAGCTGCTACTTGTTGAGATCACCAACTCTCTAGTTTCTCTAGCACCCACTAGAAGGAGGTACCAACTCCCTCACTGCTCCAGCACCAACTGGATGGAAGCACCAACTTCCAGTCACACAGGCACCAACCTGTATAACAAAGAACCAATGTTCTCCCTAGCACCACCCTGCCACCCTGGTTTCTCTGGCTACTACCAGATGGTAGCTACAACTCCCTATATTCAAGCACCCACTTGACACTCAGAGGACAACAGTCCTCCCTAGCACCTCCCAACCACCCTGCAATATAAAAATTTTCTTTCTATGAATTTATTACAGTGATTCAATAGTTGTCATTGACTTACTAGGNCTCCTTGAGCTTTCTTATCTTCTGCTATATCTATGCATGTTCATCTTAGCCTTCTTTTACTGTATCAGTTATGCATCCCTGTTATTTCCTTCTGCTGCATTGTTTCTCCTCTAGACTCCCTTCTTCTACCTGCATAACACACTCTTAAAAAAAATGTGGGTTGAATCTCTTCTATGTTATGCATTTTTATAGTCTCTTTGCACCTTGTGGATGTTTCATGCGCTAGCCCACTGCATACACTTCACTGCGTTCATCATCACTAGCCCTTCTCCTGAGATCTTTTGGCTTTACTTACTGTAACAGTATTCGACCCTTTTCCATCTGTCAGTTGACTCTATGATGAGTTTACACTCCACTGGCAGTTGCCTCAAGACTCTTCATCTTCTTTGTCGATCACCCTGAAGACTCTTTGAATTCTCTGGTAGAAACCATCAACGGTCTCTAATAGTTACATCGAGGCTCTTCGGTTCCTCTGGCAGCCACCCTACAACTCCTCAAATTCTATGGCAAATGAAATCACTTCATTCTAGCAGTTACTAATAGAAACTTTGCGCATTCATGCGTTTTGGTGCCTTCTTTCTTCCTGAAGAAAACTTCACAGTGGGCACTATCTCTTATGGCTACGCCCCTTCCTTTCAGGTGACCTATGGCAGTGACCAAACGCCTATTCATAATGCGTCTTCATGACTCATGTTTCGGGGATCTGGGGATTTTACACATGATTTGGTCACTCTGGTGATGTCTCTACAAGTGATGTGTTCAGACTCCCACAAGGACATTTTTCCTGAGAAAAGTGACTATTGTCTTCTTCCAAAAAACACATTTTTAAGATGAGTTCACAGGTTGCCTATGTTACAGGGTGTGATAATCCCTCATTCTCGCAGGCCACCCACACTTAGGGTGTGAATTGTTCACAGTCTACTCCATAGATAGGGTGTGAACCTATTTTTAAGCTTGGAAAGGAGAAGAAGTCACGAAGGTTCTAGAAGGGGATCTTCTAGAAAATGAGTTGGCATTCGCATGGATGGCATCCTACTGAATTCTTAGATTTGGTGGGATCATCCTCATCCATGTAACCATCCCTCTTTCTCTTATATATTGAAAGGCTTCTCATGGAAAAGGTTAAGCAAGATTGAATGAAGAATTGGTGAAATAATTGTGTGAAGAACCCTGCTTGGATAGAAGCTTGAAGACTCTATTTGGTCTATCAAGAAGAATTGGATCTTCTTCATGCGCAAAGAAAGTGTGTGTGTTGGAACCAAGGGTCACTGAAAGGAAGCTTGTGACATCAAGGTGATCAGGTTGTATCTTCTACTTTCATTTAATATAATACAGCGGCATGTCCCTTTCCCATAAAATTACTCTTATTTTATAGCATAACTCCTTGATCATATGCATAAGTTGACATTGAATATACTTTTCTATCTTCAATTTGGTTGGTTTGTGTTGTCTTGGACCTGACGTCACAAGAGCACCGAAACGAAGCGGGAACAACAAATACCTAAAGAAGCGATATAAAGGTACGTCACTCGTTCCTTATTATTGGTAGATTCAATGACTACAACTTAGGGAAAGAGTCATGTCCTGTCCTATTTTGTTCTAGATCCAGGTGGATCTAGGGAGATCTGTTAGTGTCCGCACCTACCGATTTGTCCGATAACAAAATTGGTGACCTCACTGGGGATGCAACCCATTTTTGGTGGTTTTTTCTTGGCCATTTTCTCTTAACCTACCATTTTTCATTCCCATCAATCTCTAAGTCTTGAGGAGACCCTTACTGACTTCCTGGATCCAGAAGTTTCCTCAGAAGTTTTGTTATTTTTCCAAAATTTGCTTGATTACAGACCTTCTCACACTGCACCCTTCTGTAGCCTACGAGAACTACTAAATTTTTCACCCTGTTGTTAAGTTCAGTGAAAACCTCTCACATTCTGCCTCTGTCTAGCCTGCGAGAATCCTTGATTCTCGCACTGTACTACACTTCTAGCCTGCAAAGCCACTTGCAAAATTTTTGGATGAAGTCTTTTTTGTCCTCAGATGCCCAGATTTGTTTGTGTGTCTAGGAAGAACTTCTCTGGCCAGTGATTGAATGTTTCTCGACTTCAAATCTCGTGACTGATTAAGCTCTTCTCGATCATGTTTTCTCAATTTTTACCTCTTGACCTTTTCGCAACAAGGGTATAATCTCTGGTTTTGAAATCCGAGTGCTTGTTTCGTTGGGAGCCTTTGATTCGTTTAAAAATTGAGATCAATTGTTCTTTTCAATTTCTTATTACTTATAAAATTGTTACCCATGTGCATTTGAAGAGACTGTTCTTGTCAGTTTGTTATTTTTGTCTTCATTGAAAGATTGGTTTGGGTGTTTGTTGTGTATTTCTTTTTCGTTGGTTTCTTTTTTTTCTTAGTTCCACCCCTGTTGTTTGGTTTCTAATAAAAATTAAAGACATTTTCTTTTTTAAGAAACTTTTTTTTTGAAAATATTGGCATTCAAGTACTGAAAAGGAACGAATAGGGAATTTGTGTTGTTCATGGTTGTTTGATATTACATTTCAAAGAAGATCATACATCGTAGTTTGTATTTTTCCAGAAAACTCCTCTTTCCCTTCTATAGAAAGGATTCATCGAACAAAAAAATTGTATCATTCATTCCTATTTATGCATTTTTGGGTCAAAGTCTCACACAACATCGGTTTCATTTCCATCTCCTTTTGAGTAACAATATCCTTTAATAACATTGTGCAATTTTAAAATCCAACTAGTAACATTTTCTAGGACTCTTTTACACCAACATTAGCTAGGCTAGAGCTTTGGAATAGGCAGTGAGACATACTCTCCAAAGCACAAAACACATAATAGTATCTTGTGATAAGGAGTTTCAAATTCCATTTGCATCATTTTTTCCTGGGAAGCCCTTCTCACACAAGGTTCAAACCTGAGGTCGCATTGATATTGACAAAGTTACTCACCCTTCTTTGTTGATATCGGTGTAGAGATTGCATGTATTATGGGGGTCACTTGAAGGTATACCCACAATGATGAGTGGAAGCCTCTCAAGCTGATTTTGGGCTAGATACCCTGCCCTTGCATGTGGATGAGACTGTCGACTGTTCCCCCAAGCATTATTGTTGTTGATGGTAACCTTAGTAGCCTACCTTCTTAGGGTCTTACACAAGGTGACTGTGAAGGGGCAAGTCTTCATGGTACCTGGAATTGACATTGGCCAAACTCACTTGGGCTCCTTGGAGGGTATACCCACGATTATGTGTGGGAGCTTGCACCAAGGTGAAAGTCCATTAAGCAGGTTGTCAACGTAACTTTTCCACCCTAGCCCAGCCCCTTCTTGTCTCGTCATCGCGACGTTGGATTTCATCACCAACTAGTGACTTCGGAATTGGAAGGTCTTGTTTTCTTGGTTTTGCTTCTTAGATTTTACTAGCGCATGTTGTTTGTTTACCCAATTTGGCCATAGAATTTATTTCATAATATTCCAACTCGACCACAATTAACCCTCCACGTCGTTCACGTAGAATGCAAGGACTACCCCTAGAAGATTTGGAAGTTTCTCAACCCTTGCCTACCAACTCACTGGAGGGCTCTCCTCAACAGAGTGAAGTCCAAGACATCGCCACTGCAGTAGTGGAAATAACTAACTCTTTAGAATGGTTATGAATTACCAATTATCAAGAGGACTTCCGACTTCCTACCGACTCTGAGAGACGTATTATTCGAGTGAATTCTTTCAGAGATCTAGTTGTTCAGTCTTCTAGATCACCAATTGGACCTTTCATAGGACCTAAGGGTCAAGGTCCTTTTTGGACTACTGGCATTTTTAGATGGGATATTTTTGGCTCAGTAGTAGGCGTTGATATCACTATCGCACCTGAGCTACTCGAAACATCTGATCTAGGCACAATACCTTTTACTACTACATATTATTTTCCTGGTACAGACACTCCACCAGCTGATCACATCTTGACTCTCCCTCTACAAACGGTCCATTACACAATGGTCCCAAATACTAAAAGTCCTCACACTAGGATTACAACGGCTGGCCAAGCCCCCATTGGAACACCGCTTTCGCCCAGAAACACCCCACCACTTCTACCCGGATATCATGTGTTGAATGCTTCTATTCTCGCTCCTACACAAATCTCATCTGGGACTCCTGGTGGTTCCACTCCTTCTGGGCACCATCTTCTTGGTTTCATTCCGACACTTCCTCTACCCCCTTTCAGAGGACCTCTTCCATCCTCTATCAGAGGCACTGATCCTAGTGGCACCATCTTGTCTTTCACACCTAGTTACCAGATTCTTGTTGGTGGACAATTTCACCAAGGAGGCCAAACTCAAACCCCTTTTGCAGGACAAATCCAAACTAGGACACAACCCCTGATTGGAGGGAAACCCCCACCGACCCCACCCTATGGAAAAAACATAACTCCATCCTTGGCCTAGTATTGGAATCATCTTATACAATATAATCCTCACTCGACTGGGGGGAAACAACCTCAAGCTAGCTCCATCATACCCCCTAGTACAGGACAACCCTATCCAGGTACATCTAATCCTATTTGGGGCTTGAATGATCAACCCCACACCCATGTTCAAGGGTACAACCCTATGAATTACTTTCTTCCACACCAACAACCAAATTTGCCCGTATATTCGCATTATATGCAGACTTCTTATGGTCCCACTGGTTTACCGATGGGACTCCCTCCCCAAAGTCATTAGTACCCGCATGTGAATAGACAGTTACCTTTCTTAGCCACTCTGGACCTCCCAGATCTGTCAAGGATTTTAAATGATCCAATCCATCACTCTCCTCAATGACCTGTCATACCGGCCAAACTACCATCCGACATCCCTAAATTCAATGGCAAACCGGGAGAGGACCCGAAAAATCATGTAATGACTTTTCACCTTTGGTGTTCATCCAAATCATTAATGGATGACTCTATTCGTTTATGCATTTTTCAGCAAACCCTCACAGGTTCTGCCACAAAGTGGTATATAGAATTACCATGAGGCTTCTTCACTGACTTCAACAACCTTGCTATGGCTTTCCTCACCCACTACCAGTTACCGATTCACTACGAAACAGGAACTGAGATTTTGAGTTCTTTCAAACAAACTAAGGCCACTCATATCTTTGATCACATTCATGAGTGGCGACAAAGGCGACGTCTCATCAAAATCGAACTTCCCGATCAATTGTTGGAAAAGTGGTTCATGAAATCATTCGTGAACGACATCGCTCGTGACATTTCCATGGGTGGAGTTGTCACCGAAGAACAGGAAATCGGTCGTGCCCAATACCTAGACCTCGTTTACTCACAAACGGGTACTCTCTACGAATTACTCCCTGACACACCTCGTCCTTCTACTTCTGCTACTTCAACCACTCTCACTACTTCTCATGTAGCTGACGGTGTGATTGGCACTTTCCATGCCCAACTGCATTCCGTCCAGACCTCTGGCAGCAACCCCAAACCCATTTCTTATAATGTTCAAAATGCTTCATCTCCTACCCCTCCCACTGACAAGACTTTGGAGGTAAATTATGTTCAATCTACCCCCACTGACAAAAATAAATCCCAAAAAGGAAAGGGTAAGACCAAGGAGGATAAAAATAATCCACAAAATGAGAAAACCAAAACATCACCTGTTGACGATAGGGATAAGCGCAAACCCCGATACCCTTGTATTATCTGTGGTGATGATCACTACACTAAGGATTGTCCACGATGAGCTGAGGTTACTAAGTTCCTTCAAGGGACCACAAAACCCCCCACTCCAGCCGTATTGTCACAACCCTTCTCTTCTCAAAAATAGGTCCAATTGCTCATTCATGACCAACCTTCCCCCTCCAATACATCCTATGTATTAATGTGTACAGGTGATTCAAAGAAGAATGACATCACACTTACCACTTGATGCAGGAGCATCACTCCAACTCAGCATAAGCACCAGCCAGCCAACACATCTAGCACGCATTCATGAAAGGGAGAGGCGCAACCCTCTCATTTTTCAAAATTTGAATTTGACTTTAATGTTGTTAAGCTGATAGAGACCAGATCATGCCTTTGTACAGGTAGTGGTTGAGGTTTCCTTTAATGGTTACCTGCAGCTAAGTCCAGATCAGTCAGGTCTATGACTTCCTTTTGTGTAATGTAGACGTAGGAGTAAGAGTCGCTCTGAGATGGTGATCGCACAGAGGTGGTGGATGAGGATAAGATCAAGAGAGCCCTATTTTGTAAGGAGTCTCTTGAGGATTAGAGTGGAGAGGGAGAATAGGAGAATTCTCAATTAGAGAGATCTCGAAAGAGAGAACCGAGACTCTGTAGTAGTCCATTTTTTGTAAAAACACATTTTGTATAGACATTTGGAGATTAATACAAAGAGAAGCTTTTCCTACCCATGAATTTTCTGTGTATGTTTATGCATTTGAATGTCACTTGTATGCTATAGATATTGGTTATAGATAGATTCTACTATCTGTTTGTGAGTTTATCAGTTTCTAACTGGGTTCTTTAGGCCATGCAAGGGATGCACAACAGAACATTGGAAGTTCTGTAGCTAGCGTAAGGAGTGCGCATCTGAGCTCTGTGGAGTCAGAAAGAACATGCAAGGAGTGCACACTAGAAAGATTCATAGACTCAAGGAGGATCCTCAAGGTTGTTGAACACCTTGGAGGACGAGCTGTGCAGGGGAAGGCACAGAGAGAAGAAACAAAATCTCTGGAGATTCTATAAAATCTCTGTCAGGCAGGCATTGAGCCAGTGCAAGTGTGTACAAGAAGAAGTCTTTGTCGAGTTCGAAGACAACCAGAGTTACTGAACACTCTGTAGGCTCTGCAAGGTGTGCATTGAGAAAAGGAGCACCAAGAGGGCATGAAGAGGGCGTGAAGAATTTATTTTCAAGAAATACTTTGGACTTGAGATTGAGGAAATCTCAGCAGCACAAGGAGTGTACGAGGGTGGACTTATTCTAAGTCTCAAAGCTCAAGAGGAATAGTGCCTTTGCGCACAAAGCAACATAAGAAAGGAGCAGAATCTCGAGAAACCTTTCGAGGTTTCTGAGTTGACTAAGCTCAGGAGGGGAAGCGTTTCTACAATGCAGATGAGACCGAAAGGAATCGATCTCGCAAGGGAATCATTGAAGGCCGAGATCTTCAAGCATAGAATTTCTTCCAAGGGAAGGGAAGAGGTGCAAGCTCAGGAGGAGGATCACAACTACTGTTGGATCGACACTGGGAGGAAATATCTGGACCATTGAATCTACGTGCAGGCAGACAGGAGAGCGTGCAAGGAGGATAGATCTGAACTGTCATATCTAGTGCCAATACCCAACAACTATTGGATCAGGCGAAGGCACATGGGGTTTAAACCGTTGGATATCCACACATTCAGGAATCAAAAGTTGGAGGAATAGAGGAGGTTGCACCCCATACTTGCAATCGTTGAGATCGCGAAATCGCGCTAGCTGTTGGATCTGGGGCACAATGGCCTGAGAGCCACTGGATCAAAGATACATGCATGGGGTTTAGTCCCTGGGAGGTGCACATGGAAAAGGATCTGGGCCGTCGGATCTAGCATCAAGGACTAATAGCCGTCGGATCCAGGAGAAGGTGTGAGGGGTTTAATCCTTGGGAAGCCACACAGAAGAGTAGAATGGATGGCAGAAACATCGAGGGAGAAATGTTGAGTTGCCATGAGCCGTCGGATCCAGAAAATGTGCGTGAGGTTTAAAACTCGTAACAGTAGAAGGAAGAGGACTCGTTAAGTCCAGAAAGCATTAGGACCGTTCATTTTGGAGGACAGGTTGCAAATATCTGGATCATTTCATGAATTTAGGGTTCGCGAGTTTGGAGGGAAAACCAAATTCTTAGTTTTGCGAAGTCCCAAGTTACGAGGAGAAGGGAAGGAGATCTAGACTGTTGGATCCAGGCCACGAGAGAACCGTTCGATCAGAACCTCTGTGTGGTATCTCGTATCGGGGGTTCGGGGGTTGAAAGAATTTCTTTTCGACTACGAAGTCACGAAGTGTCGAGCATTGAGGGATCGTGCAAAAATGTGGAAAATCCATTAGGTGGGGACCGCATGGTTGACAGGTGATGTAACAACAAACATCCAGATAAAGGTGGAAGCAGGTGGCAGGTGGTGGACACACGTCACCTTGGAAGGAGCCAACCCATCTTTGACCTTTCACGTTTCAGGGTTTCGCAAAGGAGGAGCATGAGGGTTCAACCCTCCAACTCGCGAAGTTAGGAGTTGCGAGTAGTGCTAAAGGAGTCAACCCATCGCTGACTTATCGTGCTTCAGGATTTCGCAAAAGAGGAGAACGAGGGTTCAATACTCCAACTCATGAAGTCACGAGTTGAGAGTAGTGCTAGCACTTAGCCCTAGCCGATGGTTATGTGTGGAAGGCGCTAACAAGGAGGAGCCATACCGTATCGCATCTTGGGTATCGACATTTGGAGAAAGAGGAGTCAAGGGTCTTCGACTCACGAACTCGCAAGTTGTGAAAGGAACTTGTGCTAAGGCTAGGTTGTGGTCGCATGGAGATGTAAGGCTCATGCCTGGAGTTAAGTTGCGTAGGGCGGGTTTTCATGAAGGACTTGTGGATCTATTCAAAGGATTCCAGCAGGAGCCCGAAGAGCCATTTCAGCTCAGAAGAAGATTGATCCAGAGACTGGGAGGTTGCAGAACCCTGCTGAGGTAGGGGGTCTGCATCACCACTTGAGCCAAAGATTATTATTCCTCCAAAGAGAAGGTCGATGTAATACCTCCTTCGATGGTCTAACCATCTCCCACGACTCCACCTACCAATGGTCCTCTTCATCTCGAAGGACTGAGCCTAGACACAGTTCTTCTCCCTCCTCCAAAGGGTGTCGTTCAGAAATCGACTTTCAATCCTCATGCACGTGTTGCCCAGAAATACAGTATTGTTGAATATATGGCCCAATAACCATCCGCGATGTCACCCCTCGAAGTCCTTCAAAGTTGTCCTATACAACAGAAGGCACTGTTGAAATCTATTGGTAGAATCGACCCTACGGATACGAATTTAATAATTTTTGACTTGGAAGATTACATTCCAAGGTTACCCCCTCAACTCGCATTCCAAATACAAGTTATTGTCTCTGAAAAAATAAATTGTAGGACAATTATTGATGAGGGTGCCTCGACATGTGTCATGTCTATTACCTACTGGAAAGCCATCAACTCTCCTCCTTTGACTGAATCCCACAACATGCTCAAAGCCTTCAATGGCTCTGGTTTTAAGCCTTACAGTGTCCTCCCTTCATTG
>JASDQU010102839.1:267129-285878 GCA_032191745.1 Picea mariana
CCTCTTAACATAGGGGTAGTTGATAATTTCTATTTTAGAATTTCGAAAGATATTTGGCATTCATCATCCCACTTAAATTCGGCTTCTTTAGATAATAATTTGAATAAAGGGGTAGCTAGGCTTTTAAAAATTGGAATGAATCTTATATAGTAGCCAGCATGTCCTAAAAATCTATGGACTTCCTTTTGTGAGGAAGGTATTATGATTTGTGTGATGATATAAATCTTTTTCGGATCAACTCTCATTCCAGAATTGGAAATGTGATGTCCCAAAACAATACCTTCAGTGAGCATCATTATTTATTTTTCATTACTTAAGGAAAGGTTTGTTTCCTTACACCTAATCAAGACTTTTTCTAGACTAGTTAATGCTTCCTGGAAGTCTTGTCCATGGACTGTAAAGTCATCCATGTAGACTTCCACACAATCATTGGTCAAGTCAGAGAAAATTGCTAGGAAATCTCTTTGAAAAGTGGCTAGGGCATTGCAAAGTATGAAATGGAGCACCCTATAAGCATATGTTCCCCAAGGGCAGGTCAAAGTGGTATTCTCCTGGTCCTCAGGTGCTATTTGTATCTGGTTGTAACCACTAAACCCATCCAAGAATGAAAAATACTTTTTTCCGGACAGGGTATCCAGCACCTGATTGATAAATGGTAAGGGAAAATAATCCCTATGGGTGGCTTTGTTTAACTCTCGGAAGTATACACATATCCTCCACTTACAATTTTTCTTGGGAACTATGACAAGTGGAGATACCCATTGACTATCTGAAATGGGGTATATGAGATTGGCTCGAAGGAGTTTTTGCAATTCCTCTTTTACAATATCTTTAAGGGATGGATTCATCCTTCGCTGAGGCTATCTAACTGGTATGATTTGGTCATTAGTGTAGATATGATGTGTGCATGTGTCAGGTTGAATGCCTTTCATGTCTTCATAATCCCATGCAAAAGCATCAAATTGTCTTTGGAGCATTTCAATCAATTGTGTCTTTTGTTCTGGTTCCAAACTAGAGTTGATGTACAATGTTTTTCCTGGGCTAATCTCAACAAGTTCAGTAGTTTCTTCATTATCTGAGGAGGCTGGTGATAAAGTATATAATTGAGTGATATCAGGGTGCCAAGTTTGTTTAAATTCAGAACTAAAAATATGTGACAATTCTGCAAAAGACCTTGGGTATTCAATGCAATTTGTGTCAGCCAAAAATAAGCTCAAGACTTGTTCATATGATTGTTCTTGTATTCCTCTTAATTGTTCAAGTGTTAACAGAGGTCTGATGCAATCTTCCTCTCCATAAGGGTTTTCTAACCAAATAGGTATTTCCTGTTCCAGTTGGGCAGGAGGGAAGAGGACAATTTTTTGGCTATGTGTTCCATTAGATATAGCCAACTCACCAGATCGACAACTGATAAAGGCATCTATTGTGTCCAGCCAAGGGTGGCAAAGAACCAAAGGGGGAGGATGATTTAGAATAGATGACTAAAAAGTATACTGGATATTCCCAAGAAGCTAGAGTGACTGTGACATCATCTAGACTTCTTGTAGGGCTAATGACTGACTTATCTGCCAACTCGATCCTGGTTTGGGTTGGTCTTAAATGGTTGATTTGGAGATTTTGCATAGTGTCAAAAGGCATTACATTAATAGTTGCACCCAAATCAATGAGTGTGTTTGGTAGATAAATGCCATTAATTTCGATAGTGACTACTGGATTTCCAGGGTCATTATATTTGTATGGAATTTCAAAAATAAATTCAGATAATTGTCCCACTACCTGAACAAGGGGAGGTTCCTTCTTCTTCCTTCCTAGTTTCTTAATGCAAATATCCCTTATGATTTTGGCATATATAGGGATATCCTTAATGGCTTGCAACAGAGGTATTTTTATGCACACGTTTTGTAATTCATCTTCTATATCTCTGTGCAAGGGTGGGTCAAGTTTCTTCACTAATAGTATTTTAGGGTAAGGTGGGAGATTAATTTGTTGGGGTACTCATATAGACTGAGAAGTGATTAGAATAGGAGGAGAGGCCTCTTCTTCTGTAGGGGTGGTTTGAGTGTTTTCTTCCTTAGAATGATTATCATTTTCTTCCTAAAATATTACTGCAGGATCTAATTGGTTTACAACTTTCCCCGATCGTAGTCGAATTTCATAGGTGGGGAAGGTTTGAACTTTTGTATTCTGCACAGGGTGGGTGGGTCGATTATTGGGGTTAGGGATTGGCTGGGTAGGGATTGTTGTTGGTCTTGGAGGATTGTGGGAAGCTTGGTTTTGTGGTTGTTGAATTGCATTTATAGATACTTGCTGCTACTGATTAGGGTTCAAGGGGGTTGTAAATTGCTGTTGTATAGGAGGTGGGAGTAATGCTTGCATCTGTGGTGGGTTGAGTTTAGGTAGTAATTGGGAAATGTTTGTAGGGTACTGTGGATATGTAGGGTAAGAGGGATTTCCATACATAGGTCCCCTCCAACCTTGTTGCCAAGTTCGAGTTTGCTGAGGTGTCCATTGTGGATAGGTCACTGGGGAAGGACCCCCTTGTTGTTGTTGATATTGTTTATTAGGATCATAAAATGTATTGGGATTTTGGGGTCTCCGAGGTCTTGTAGAAGGGTATGGTTGTTCTTGTGAGACTCCTCCTCCCCTGTACATGGCTTGTAGCTTAATCAAGGTTGGACACTCAGATGTGGGGTGTTCTAGTGTACACAAACCACAGGTTTCTATGACATTTAATGGGCATTCTTTCTCGTTGTTGTGTTTATTTCGGCATCTATGAAAAAATATTGCTAAAGCATCTTCTCCTTGTTTCTTTTTCAGTTTTAGAATATCTAATTGGTTACTTATTGTGCTCAATATGTCTATTTTAAAGTTCTCCAATAAGTTTCCTAACTCAGTTCTAGTGACAGTCCCTGAGCTTTGTTTTTTGTTTCTGCTAAAAGGATCTCTTGGTCCTTTGCCTGTTTTAGCTTTTCCTCTTGAGTATCTCCTATAGTAATCTGCAATTTCAGAAAAAGGTTTTTGGTGTACATCTCCTGAACTCAACAAGTTTAAAACTTCTATGCAAACATCTCTAAGACCTTTCAACAATACAATTCTTGCTATAGATGGTTCTGTGGTGAATAGTTTTGAATTTTGACAGTTGTATAAGAACCTTTCTAAGTAGTCTTCAGGGCTTTCATCTTTTGTTTGCTGCATTTTAAAAATGTCATTTTTAACATTATCCTTACAATAGTCTTGGTATTTTCGTAAAAATGTGTCTTTCATTTGATCCCAAGAAAGGATTGCATTTTCTCCTAAGCTCATGAACCATATTAAGGCTGAATCTTTCATTGTAGTAGGAAAAAGCTTAAGTTTTTGGGCATCATCTAAGTAGTTATAGCTTCTACATAATATTTCAAACTCCAATAAAAATAAATATGGGTCTTCAATTGACATACCTCTGAAAGTGGGTAATGATGATAGTGGGATATTCTTCATGCTAATGTTTCTGGAAATATCCAAGATTGGAAACCCAAAAGTTTCAGTCTTTGTGGCTGCATTTCCTTTTTCTTCTGCCATTCTACTGATGGATGCTTCAGAAACTACATTTTCTGTGTCATTTAAATGTTTAGCAGACTCACATTCTGCCTGTCCCAATAATGATTCTTCCATTTTAGGTTCTTCTTCTAGAGTCTCACTGGCTCCCTTTGAATTTTCTATTGGTGGAATTTTTCCTGCACTAGTGTCAGTTGGATTAGTGGGGGGGGTTGTTTTTGAATCTTTGGAGCTCACAAATCTACCCTTGTTATCTCTATATCTATGCATAAAATGGAAATTTGATTCTTTACCTGAATTGAAATCCTAATTCTATCTAGAAGGTAAGAAGGCAACCTGGCTTTAGAGAACCTCACTCTAGTGGCCGCATGACTCTTCACTCACGTCTTAAACATTTTATCCTCCTCCCTCAAGCAGCCTTAAAAAAAATTTTATACAAATAATCTAGGCTAAAAACCACTTCCTATCATTTGCAACTCCTTGGAAATGGTGCCAAAATGTTGTGTTGCTTATATGTTTAGTATAATGCACTCATTAATTATCAATCCAAGATTTGTAATCAATAGAGTTACAAGACACCAGTAAGAAAGGTAATTTCTAACATCACGAGTATAGAATTAAACTAGATTATGCATGCTGGAAACAAATCAAAATAACAAATTGCAATGCACTTTGGTTGTCTTTCATAGAGAGGCTATCCACTCCATTATGGCACATGCAAGTATGAGATGGAGTTTTTTTGACAAATCAACTCTGCTATCTGACCCAAAAAACTAACTATGCAATCCACACTTCTGAAAGGGAAATCATACATCAATAATCAAGACATAGCATGGGTAGTTCAATAGTCAATATACTGAGCATGTTGTGGTTCACAATGTGTTGTTGTGGACTTCACTAGTTCTCCTTCAAATATGTCTGACCACTGTTGCCAACATTCATGTCTAAAAAACAAATTCATAAAAATAGAGCATATGCAAAAACAGAGCAAGTAAAGATCTCTAAACAATTATATAATGGAAATCCTAGTCTAAGCGGTACTACTATCATCTAACATAGTTAGAGCTTCAACTAATTTAATGTTTACACTACTGAAAATAAATACTAATGCTAATCTATGAAGATGATGACCTTTGTTGGGCAGTGGGCCCTTGCCTCTTCAACAGGTCAGCTACTGAAGTCTACAGGAGGCTTGTCTTCAACCCACACATTACTCTCACTCAAATCTCAAAACATAACATCAAACTTTTATTAACAACTCAACTCATATTCAATCATAGACAATCAAGACATGGAGATAAATGGTGTTCTTCTATTAGTCTTCACTCAGAATATGTTCTGCAATATCATACACTATTTCACATGCTGGTAATATGCTAACTCTCCTAGTCTTCCACCATCCTTGCCACGACTATTTAATAGTCTTAGTCATGAAACACAAGGAGGTGAAATGATTTTCAAATCGATCAAATGTTTAAATTTTATTATTCGGTTACATATTTTAGCTTCATCCTCATGACATGAAGTGCATGAGGATGAGGCAATCAACAAACTATTCTAACATAGCCTTGCTAAAGCAAATAAACATCCACCAATTGTCTTGGGCGATCTGGAGGTAAACTTGGTACATTCGGTTCTCTATATTGGAACTGGATCGTGATAGGTAGATGGTATTGGATCACAACAGTGCGCAAATGGTGGTACCCGATCATGACAGTCCACGACCATTGGTACCGTATTTGAACAGTGGCAGTCTTGGTACGCAGGTACCAGATACCTGAGCTGGTACAAGAACACTGTATATCTAGAGGTCAAAGATTTATACATGGTAAATTGAAGCATTAGTACATGAAATATTTAATTCCTTAACTCTATAAACCACAAAATGCATGAATTAACCATACTTTACCTTATGACCTTACCGCTGGCTAATGGTAGCGTTCGTGTCATTCACCCAAGATCTAGGTAGGCCAAAAAGGTATAGATGAAGAGTATAATAGGGTAATGGGGATGTAAATTTTGGGTCTCAACATTTCCCCATGCCAAAATCATTGCATGTCCTCATGCAACTATAAACAAACCCAAAATTTTCAAAACTTGAGACTGTGTTCTTTACTTTGGTGGATCAATGATGTTGATAGCTGAAGCCTCTTCTTTCAGCTCCCTTTTGATGACCCTAATGTATTGTAGGAGTCATAATACCTTCTTGAGCTTGTTAGCATTCTCTTCATGGTCATCTTGAAGTTTTTGGATGGTTTCTTTCAATTTTTCATTTTCCTTTTTGATATAGTTGTCCAAGAGTTGGTATTCCTTCACTTCTTGTTTGAGTTCTTGATTTTGCTTTTGCAATTCCCCAATCTTTTTCTTCATTTGTTCTTTTGTCAAGGTCTTTGTTGACTCCATCATTATTGGTTGGATGCACTCCCTTTCCTTGACTTCCTCCCTCATCCCACATAAAGTAATAGTGGCTTGCTCCTCGGTCAAACTAGGGATGTCATCTTGGACTGATAAATCCTCAAAAGGGGAGGTAAGATCGATTGGATCTTCCTGTGTATGAGGACTGACTATTGTTTTTACTTTCTTTGCCATACTCCTCGTGGTTATTTTACAAGGAAGTACCAGATCAGGGATGCTCACAGGCTTCCTTTTCTTCTTTTCTAATTGTGAAATGGTGACAAGGGGTTGTGCCACAGATTGTTTACTTTTAGTTTCTAAGCTATGCTTCCCTTTCTTCATCATTTTTGTCGGATGGCCCTCTTTCTCAACTACCACCATTGAAGTCTCCTCTCCTAATTTGTTTTTACCTTTTGATTTAGAGATTTTAAAAGTTTTATTGACTGTGGAAGAGGACCCTACTTTTTCATGTTGGCTCACTGCCCTAGATGATGGTGGAGTTGTCTTATCCTTCGTGCCCTTTTTCTTTTGAGGTTCCTTATTTTTCTTTGGAGCATGCTGGGTTTCCTCCATAGGTTTGTTTTCTGTGGGAAGGTGTTGAGTGATAAGGGTTTTCCAACTAATCCTCTATTTCCTAAGTTCATGTAAAACTAGCATTTTAATGAGACCTTGATGGAAAATGCTAGTCTTCTCTGTTTTGAAGATGGATTTAACACCTCTTACCATTTTGTTCAAACTCATCCATAGAAAAGATGGGAAATCGATTTCAGGGCCTCCTTCAAAATGTAATAGAAGCCTAAGATGATATATGAAGTTCAAAGCATACCTGTCCTCACAAGTGACAAACCGTCGAAGACTAGTAATCATTGGATGAAACTCTTCTTTGATGTAGTTCCTTGGGATCCCCTTTTTCCAGTCAGGGTGTTGATGATCTTCTTTCAAGAATCGTTGGCACATTTCTTTGTTGATTCCTACACCTTTGAAGTATTTGGCTCCTCTGCTAGGTGGTCACGTGACCTCCCTTAAGGTTGCTTCGTTGATTATCAGTTGTAGATTGCCTATATGTGCAATCTCTCCATCATAACTCTGAATAAATTCGTGAGATATCTTCTCATGCCAGCCTGTGAATTTTTCCAGAAATGGCATCCATCCTGATCTAGCATATTTTTTCTTGACATAATTGGAACTCCTCAGTTTCCCTATAAATTTGGAAGACTGGTTCGTGTCTACTAACAACCATCGTTATAAGTTGTGAGAAAAGGATTGGGTTGTAGCACAAGGGTTTGGTCAATTGATGAGGTAAGGGTTTTGTACCGAAAAGGAGTGGGCTTGGGACTAGAGAAATCTCACGACAAGGGAGAATATGGTGATGTTGTTGGTAATGTGAATGGTAAGTTTAAGTAAGGATGTTGTAAGGACAAATTTATGATCAGGTGAGGCTTATCTAGATGGCTTCGCCACCAGATAAGCCATTTCATTTATACCCGTTACTGTAATGACAAGGACAAGATGTTGGGTGTTCAAGGCATCATTTTGGGATAGGTGATTGGACATTCGGGTGGTGAGTTTGATGTTAGATCATGGTTCATGATATAAGATAGGTTCATGAATTGCTTAAGGATGAAATATATTCGTGGCTTATCATTGCTATACATGCTTCGTAATCTGATATGACTTTTTCGTTTAGCCATGTTCAAGAGCTATGAGAGGATCGATTAGGTTTAGGTGTATGGGTATGAGGGGTAGGCGCATGGGTTTAATACTAAAGTCATAAGATCTAGTATATATTTTCATACTTAATGTAGTTTTATGAGCATAGGAAAATAAATACCATGTTACCTTTGTTTTTACCTTTGTATGATTAATACCCATATCATGTGCGACTGCTTGTAAATTGTCAGAATTCATCCCTTTAGACTGAAGTTTCTTGAAAACTTGGTACGAGAATATCCTGTACTTCTTTTATTCTATGCTTATCTTCTTTTGTATTTGGTTCTGCAGGGTGATCATGTGAGTCTAAAAAAGAGTTCTGAATGGGCTCTTTGACCTTCCTCCATGACGAAGATGTTGTATATCTGTATGCAATAAAATTCAACATTTTATATCATAATGGAGAAAATATGATAATATCAAAAGAAACCAATCAAATTCCAGAAGTGCATTGATCACCTAGCATATGATCTAATACCTAAAAAGTGAAATTGCCCTTCTTTTGATGGATTATTGACAAAGGTAGCATTCAACAGTGAAACAGGGAATATTTATATGTTTGCTAGATGAACAGATCCCACCTAACTAGCTTCAGAGATTTACTATCATTGGATGTTTATAGATAAATTTCTAGTATAAGTAGATTAGACTCCCTAGTTAGGGCTCCACTCTTAAGAAGTTTTCTTCTTAGGTAATGTAGGCTTTAGATGTTAGATCGGTAATCTGACTTAGGGTGATTCTCAAATGGACATTTTCTTGAAGTAATTATTTTGTTGATTAATCTAGAGTTTGTATCTCATGAAAGCCAATAGTGACCTTTGCTCTTTTTGTTTTGGATGGCAAAAGTGAATTTTTCAATCAGACAAGTATAAATGAGACATTTCTCAACCAGAACCCACTGCCAGCAAGACTGTTTAGTACTCCGGTGGGGTAGTTGTGATAATTAGTGAGAGGTGCCTTCCCCGGGTAGAATGCCCCATTGCCAACAGGCTCGTTCAGTACCCTGATGGGTTTGCCTAGTCATACCACAGACCGGTACCCACTGCCAGCAGACTTGTTCAGTATCCTGGTGGGCTAGTCTCTTAAACCCTTTTTCCATCAAAGGCTTCTTGTCCATAGTCACCTATTTTGGTTTTTATTAAAGAGTGCTTTGTATGGTTACAGGGGAGGCTCATCTGAAAACCTTTTTACAGGTTGGGATGGTATTGGGATGGAAAACATATACTCTTCTTTTGGATTTCTTTTAAAGATTTGTCTGAAGGAAAAATAAATTTTTATGCACATTATTTTCTTTAGAGTGATCCAGATGTATAATTTTGTCTGAATTTGTCCATAAGAGAATGACCTAAAGTTTCCTTAGGGTACTGGTACATCCTCTTCCATAAAAGTTTTGGTAGTGTGCCCATGGTAGAGAGTGTTCATATACTCATATGTTACTCTTTAATAAGATAATCCAATGAATACTATTGAAGTCTGGTTAGGGCGAGATAGTTACTTATAGGATAATATATTTTTTCCTTTAAATCATGTTGAAATACTAGGTAAAGGAAACTTCTAGTCTTTGAAGTGGATTATGGTTCTTTTAAGAAATCGTAGATAAGGATTGTGTCCCTCTTTTATTTTGTTTTTAAGCAACAGAACCAAAAGAAATTAAAATACTTCTTAGCAACAGAACCAAAAGAAATTAAAATACTTCCCTTTAGTTGTCAATAGAACCAAAATAAATTATTTCTTCACAAGGACTATCATTTGATATTGCATTCGGCTTCTTGGTTCCAGCTTAAGTGGTTGTTTGCATGGCTTCATACTTCAGATTAATTGACATAATATTTTGAAGTATGTGTAGTATTCTTTTTCAATTAGGTAATATGTCTTGATAGTACTATAGAAGGACAGACTTCTAGTACCGAACTGGTACCGAACTGCTGGTACCGAACTGCTGGTACCGGACCAAAGCAGGATTTTTGGTACCGAAGAAGAACATAATATTGTTGATGCCTACAAATTGATGTTTAGCAGGTCTATGAATAATCAAATAAATTATAGAAATTTACTTACAAAAAAAAGAAAAGAAATTGCGAAAGTAAAACAAAAGGGGGTAAGAATCTCTTGTTACCTTCAGCTTATTAACAAAATTCGATCCACACTTATGTATAAATAAAATTTCAAATAAACCAATCAATCAGTGTGGATCAGTAGGAGGGTCTCCTTCCTTACTGATCATCTACATATCTGAATTCTATAGTATACGAGTCAGGAATTCTTCTTTTGACAGAGGTTTGTTGTAAACTCACAACCAGTGACCATTCACAAGAAGTGGTGTGTATTGTTCATCAATTGTCTTTATCCTGATTGAACCATTATCGTAGAAAATGTCAATTTTGTAAGGTCCCATCCAATGGGTGGTTAACTTACCTTTGAAGTTCTTGAATCTGCTGTCCTACAATAGGGCCCAATCTCCTTGTTGAAATTTTTTCTTTTTGAGATACTTGTCATGCCATTTTGTTCTCTGTTCTTGAATGAGGGTAGTTCTTTGAAGTGCTTCCTGCCTGGTTTCATCCAATTCATTAAGCTGCAAGAGTCTTTGTTGTTGGGCTTCATCCAAATTCATGCAAACTTGTACTGTAGTCCTGAAGGTTTTGATCTGGAATTCTATGGGAAGAAGCACATGCTTCCCATACACCAACTCATAGGGTGTATGCCCTGTTGTATTCCTCCAGGTGATTCTATAATCCCATAAGGCTTCTAATAATCTTTCAGCCCAATCCTTATGGTGCAGTTGTATTGTTTTGGTAAGAATGGACTCAATAACTTTGTTGGTAGATTCTACTTGTCTATTTGCCTGTGGATGGTAGGGTGTAGATTTCCTGTGTTTGATTTGGTATTGTTCTGTAACAACTTTGACTAGATGAGAGGTAAATTGAGTTCCATCATCAGTCACAATTTCTCGCGGTACACCAAATCTAGTAAAGATATCATTAAAAAGGAAATCTACCACTGATTGTTCACTTGCAGCTGGTAAAGCTTTTGCTTCAACCCATTTAGTCACATAGTTAGTGCATGCAAGTATATACTTTTTATTTTTAGATGCAGGGTTAATGGGCCCTACAAAATATAATTCCAATTTCTCTAATGGTTCAATAACTACATGGGCTTGAAGTGGCATTTGGTCTCGTGCAGTAGGCTTACCCATTCATTGGCATTCATCACAATTAGATACATAGGTTTTAGCATCTCTGAAAATATGGGGCCAGTAGTAACCAGATTGCAGAAATTTGTAAGCGGTCCTCTTGTCTACGAAGTGTGCTCCACAAGGACCATCATGGCAGGCTTGAAAAATATCATGAATTTCATCTTCCCTTACACATCTTCTGATCACCAAATCTGGTCCTGTTTTGTAGAGGCAATCATCATGCCACATGTAATTTGCACTTATTTGAATTACTCTCTGTTTTTCTCTAGGAGACAATTTCTGAGACATCTTCCCTGTCACAAGATAATTAGCGACATCTACATACCACGAAGTGAATGAAGAAATAGAAAATAAATTTTCATCAAGAAAGTTGTCTTCTATTGGTGCATTATCTCCTAGATGAATCATTCTAGATGAGAAATCAGCCACAAGATTATCTTTACCAGGTCTATCAATAATGTTGATATTAAACTCTTGTAATAATAAGAGCCATCGTGTAACTCTACGATTTGTTACAGGTTTGTTCATTAAAATTTTGATGGATGAATGATCAATGTGTACAAAAGCTTGATATACTATAATATAGTGTCTAAATTTATTGATAGCATGGACTACAACTAGCAATTCTTTTTCTGTGACCGTATAATTAACTTCAGCTGGAGATAGATTCTTACTGACGAAGTAAATAGCATAGGGCATTTGATTTTCTCTTTGTCCAAGGACCTCCTCAAGGGCTATGTCTGAGGCATCGATACAGATATAAAAAGGAAGGGACCAATTTGGTCCTCTTAACATAGGGGTAGTTGATAAATTCTATTTTAGAATTTCGAAAGATATTTGGCATTCATCATCCCACTTAAATTCAGCTTTTTTAGATAATAATTTGAATAAAGGGGTAGCTAGGCTTGTAAAATTCGAAATGAATCTTCTATAGTAGCCAACATGTCCTAAAAATCTACAGACTTCCTTTTGTGAGGAAGGTATTCTGATTTTTGTGATGATATAAATCTTTTTCGGATCAACTCTCATTCCAGAACCATAAATGTGATGTCCCAAAACAATACCTTTAGTGAGCATCATTTTTATTTTTCATTACTTAAGGAAAGGTTTTTTTCTTTAGACCTAATCAAGACTTTTTCTAGACTGGTCAATGCTTCCTGGAAGTCTTGTCCATGGACTGTAAAGTCATCCATGTAGAATTCCAGAAAATCATTGGTCAAGTCAGAGAAAATGGCTAAGACAACTCTTTGAAAAGTGGTTGGGGCATTGCAAAGTATGAAAGGGATCACCCTATAATCATATGTGCCCCAGGGGCAAGTGAAAGTGGTCTTCTCCTAGTCTTCGAGTGCTATTTGTATCTGGTTGTAACCACTAAACCCATCCAAGAATGAAAAATACTACTTTCTGGACAGGGTATCCAACACCTGATCGATAAATGGTAAGGGAAAATAATCCCTATGGGTGGATTTGTTTAACTCCCAAAAGTTTACACATATCCTCCACTTACCATTTTTCTTGGGAACTATGACAAGTGGAGATACNTCCTCTTTTACAATATCTTTAAGGGATGGATTCATCCTTCACTGAGGCTATCTAATTGGTCTGATTTGGTCATTAGTGTAGATATGATGTGTGCATGTGTCAGGGTGAATGCCTTTCATGTCTGCATAATCCTATGCAAAGGCATTAAATTTTCTTTGGAGCATTTCAGTCAGTTGTGTCTTTTGTTCTTGTTCCAAACTAGAGTTGATGTACAACATTTTTCTTGGGATAATCTCAACAAGTTCAGTAGTTTCTTCCTTATCTGAGGAGGCTGGTGATAAAGTATATAATTGAGTGATATCAAGGTGCCACATTTGTTGAAATTCAGAACTAAAAATATGTGACAATTCTGCAAAAGACCTAGGGTGTTCAATGCAATTTGTGTCAACCAAAAATAATCTTAAGACTTGTTTATCTTATTGTTCTTGTATTCCTCTTTCTTGTTCAATTCTTAACAGAGGTTTGATGCAATCTTCCTCTCCATAAGGGTTTTCTAACCAAACAGGTATTTCCTATGCCGGTTGGGCAGGAAGGAAGAGGATAATTTTTTGGCTATGTGTGCCATTAGATATAGTCATATCACCAGACTGACAACTGATAAAGGCATCTGTCATGGCCAGCCAAGGGTGGCCAAGAACCACAGGGTGTCCTAGTTTGGAGGATGATTTAGAATAGATGACTAAAAAGTCTACTGGATATTCCCAAGAAGCTAGAGTGACTGTGACATCAACTAAGCTTCATGTAGGGCTAATGACTGACTTATCTGCCAACTCGATCATGGTTTGGGCTGGTCTTAACTGGTTGATTTGGAGCATTTTCATAGTGTCAAAATGCATTACATTAATAGTTGCGCCCAAATAATTGAGTGTGTTTGGTAGAGAAATGCCATTAATTTCGACAGTGACTACTGGATTTCTAGGGTCATTATATTTGTATGGCATTTCAGAAATAAATTCAAATAATTGTCCCACTACCTAAACAAGGGGAGGTTCCTTATTCTTCCTTCCTAGTTTCTTAATGAAAATATCCCTTATTATTTTGGCGTATATAGGGATATCCTTAATGGCTTGCAGCAGAGGTATTTTTATGCACACATTTCGTAATTCATCTTCTATATATCTATGCTAGCGTGGGTCAGGTTTCTTCACTAATAGTCTTTCGGGGTAAGGTGGGAGATTAATTTGTTGGGGTACTTGTACAGAATGAGAAGTGATTGGAATAGGACGAGAGGCCTCTTCTTCTACAGGGGTGGTTTGAGTGTTTTCTTCCTCAGAATGATTATCATTTTCTTCCTGAATTATTACTGCAGGATCTGATTGGTTTACAACTTTCCCTGATCGTAGTTGAATTTCATAGGTGGGGAAGGTTTGAACTTCTGTATTTTGCACAGTGTGGGTGGGTTGATTATTGGGGTTAGGAATTGGTTGGGCAGGGATTGTTGTTATTCTTGGAGGATTGTGGGAAGCTTGGTTTTGTGGTTGTTGATTGGCATTTATAGGTACTTGTTGTTGCTGATTAGGGTTCAAGGGGGTTGTAAATTGTTGTTGTATAGGAGGTGGGAGTAAGGCTTGCATATATGGTGGGTTGAATCCAGGTAGTAATTGGGAAATGTTTGCAGGGTACTGTGGATATGTAGGGTAAGAGGGATTTCCATACATAGGTCCCCTCCAACCTTGTTGCCAAGTTTGATTTTGCTGAGGTGTCCATTATGGATAGGTCACTAGGGAAGGACCCCATTGTTGTTGTTGATATTGTGTATTAGGATCATAAAATGTATTGGGATTTTGGGCTCTCCAAGGTCTTCTAGAAGGGTATGGTTGTTCTTTTGAGACTCCTCCTCCCCTATACATGGCTTGTAGCTCAAGAAAGGTTGGACACTCAGATGTGGGGTGTTCTAGTGTACACAAACCATAGGTTTTTATGACATTTAATGGGCATTATTTCTCATTGGTGTGCTTCTTTCAACATCTATGAAAAAATATTGCTAAAGCATCTTCTTATTGTTTCTTTTTTAGTTTCAGAGTATCTAACTGGTTACTTATTGTGCTCAAGATGTCTTTTTTAAAGTTCTCCAATAAGTTTCCTAACTCAGTTATGGTGACAGTCCCTGATCTTTGTTTTTTGTTTTTGCTAAAAGGATCTCTTGGTCCTTTGCCTATTTTAGCTTGTCCTCTTGAGTATCTCCTACAGTGATCTGCACTTTCCAATAAAGGTTTTTGGTGTACATCTCCTGAACTCAACAAGTTTAAAACTTCTATGCAATCATCTCTGAGACCTTTCAAGAATACAGTTCTTACTACAAATGGGTCTATGGTGAATAGTTTTGACTTTTGATAGTTGTATAAGAACCTTTCTAAGTAGTCTTCAGGGCTTTCATCTTCTGTTTGATGCATTTTAAAAATGTCATTTTTAACATTATCCTTACAATAGTCTTGGTATTTTCGTAAAAATATGTCTTTCAATTGATCCCAAGAAAGGATTGTATTTTCTCCTATGCTCATGAACCATTAAGGCTGAATCTTTCATTGTAGAAGGAAAAAGCTTAAGTTTTTGGGCATCGTCTAAGTAGTTATAGCTTCTACATAATATGTCAAACTCGAATAAAAATAAATTTGGGTCTTCAGTTGACATACCTCTGAAAGTGGGTAACGATGATAGTGGGATATTCTTCATTCTGATGTTTCTGGAAATATCCAAGATTGGAAACCCAAAAGTCTTTGTCTCTGTGGCTGCATTTCCTTCTTCTTCTGCCATTCTATTGATGGAAGGTTCAGAAACTATATTGTCTGTGTCTCCTAAATGTTCAACAAACTCATGTTCTGCCTGTCCCACTACTGATTCTTCCATTTTAGGTTCTCCTTCTAGAGCCTTGCTAGCTCCCCTTGAATTTTCTGTTGGTGGAATTTTTCCTACACCAGTGTCAGTTGGATTAGTGGGGGGGGTTGTTTTTGAATCTTTGGAGTTTACAAATC
Source organism: Picea mariana (assembly GCA_032191745.1). Lineage (NCBI taxonomy): Eukaryota > Viridiplantae > Streptophyta > Pinopsida > Pinales > Pinaceae > Picea > Picea mariana. The sequence goes on from JASDQU010102839.1 coordinate 282,475, forward strand.
TACCCTTGTTATCTCTATATCTATGCATAAAATGGAAATTTGATTCTTTAACTGAATTGAAATCCTAATTCTATCTAGAAGGTAAGAAGGCAACCTGGCTTTGAAGAACCCCACTCTAGTGGTCGCGTGGCTCTTCACTCACATCTTAAATGTTTTATCCTTCTCCCTCAAGTAGCCTTAAAAAATTTTTTATACAAATAATCTAGGCTAAAAATCACTTCCTACCGTTTGCAACTCCCTGTCAACGACGCCCAAATGTTGTGCTTCTTATATGTTTAGTATAATGCACTCATTAATTATCAATCTGGGATTCGTAATCAATCGAGTTACAAGACACCAGTAAGAAAGGTAATTTATAATGTCATGAGTATAGAATTAAACTAGATTATGCATGCTGGAAACAAATCAAAATAGCAAACTGCAATGCACTTTGGTTGTCTTACACAGAGAGGCTATCCACTCCATTATGTCACATGCAAGTCTGAGATGGAGTTGGTTTGATAGATCAACTCTGCTATCTGACCCATAAAAATAACTATGCAATCCACACTTCTGAAAGGGAAATCATACATCAATAATCAAGACATAGCATGGGTAGTTCAATAGTCAAAATACTGAGTATGTTGTGGTTCACAATGTGTTGTTGTGGACTTCACTAGTTCTCCTTCAAATATGTTTGACCACTGCTACCAACATTCATGTCTAAAAACCAAATTCATAAAAACAGAGCATATGCAAAAATAGAGCAAGTAAAGATCTCTAAACAATTATATAATGGAAATCCTAGTCTAAGCAGTACTGCTATCATCTAACAGAGTTAAAGATTCAACTGATTTAATGTTTACACTACTGAAAATAAGTACTAATGCTAATCTATGAAGATGATGACCTTTGTTGGGAGGTGGGCCCTTGCCGCTTCAACAAGTCAGCTACTGAAGTCTACAAGAGGCTTGTCTTCAACCCACACATTACTCTCACTCAAATCTCAAAACATAACATCAAACGTTTATTAACAACTCAACTCATATTCAATCATAGACAATCAAGACATGGAGATAAATGGCATTCTTCTATTAGTCTTCACTCAGAATATGTTCTGCAATATCATACGCTATTTCACATGCTGGTAATATGCTAACTCTCCTACTCTTCCACCATCCTTGCCACGACTATTTAATAGTCTTAGTCGTGAAACACAAGGAGGTGAAATGATTTGAAAATCAGTCAAATGTTTAAATTTAATTATTCGGTTACATATTTTAGCTTCATCCTCATGGCATGAAGTGCATGAAGATGAGGCAATCAAAAAACTATTCTAACATAGCCTTGCTAAAGCAAATAAACATCCACCAATTATCTTGGGCGATCTGGAGCTAAACTTGGTATATTCGGTTCTCTATATTGGTACCGGATCGTGACAGGTAGATGGTATCGGATCACAACAGTGCACAAATGGTGGTACCGGATCACGATAGTCCACGACCGTTGGTACCGGATTCGGACAGTGGCAGTCTTGGTGCACAGGTACCAGATAGCTGAGCTGGTATAGGAACACTAGATATCTAGAGGTCAAATATTTATACATGGTAAATTGAAGCATTAGTCCATGAAATATTTAATTCCTTAACTCTATAAACCACAAAATGCATGAATTAACCATACTTTACCTTATGATCTTATCACTGGCTAATGGTAGCGTTCTTGTCATTCACCCAAGCTTTAGGTAGGCCAAAAAGATATAGATGAAGAGTATAATAGGGTAATGGGGATGTCAATTATGGGTCTCAACAAACGGGAACCAATTTTTTGTGTTCTTTCAAACAAACTAAGGCCACTCATATTTCTGATCACATTCATGAGTGGCGATGGAGACGACATCTCATCAAACTCGAACCTCCCAATCAGTTGCTGGTAGAGTGGTTCATGAAATAATTCGTGAAAGACATTGGTCGTGACATTTCCATGGGTGGAGTGGTCACCAAAGAGTAGGTAATCAGTCATGCCCAATACTTAGACCTTGTTTACTCACAAACGGGTACTCTTTATGACTTATTCCCTGATGTGCCTCCTCCTTCTACTTTCTCTACTTCAACTACCCCTGTTGCTTCCCATGTAGCCAACAGTGTGATTGGCACTTTCCATGCACAACCTCATTCCGTCCAACCCTCTGGCAACAACCCCAAACCCATTTCTTCTAATCTTCAGAATTCTATGTCTGCTACCCCTCCCACCAGCAAGGCTTCTGAGGTAAATTCTGTTCAATTTACCCCCACTGAAAAAAAAAAATCCAGAAAAGGAAAGGGTAAGAATAAGGAGGAAAAAATTAATTCACAAACTGAGAAAACTAAAACACCACCTATTGACGATAGGGATAAGTGCAAACCCAGATACCCTTGTCTTATCTGCGGTGATGATCACTACACTAAGGATTGTCCAAGACGAGCCGAGGTTACTAAGTTCCTTCAAGGGACCATGAAACCCCCTACTCCGGTCGTTTTATCACAACCATTCCCATCTCAAAAGCAGGCCTAATTGGTCATTTATGACCAACCTTCCCCCTCCAATACATCCTATGTCTTAACGTGTACTGGTGATTCCATGAAGAATGACATCACACTCACCACTCAAGCCAAAGATTATTCTTCCTCCAAAGAGAAGGTTGATACGATACCTCCTTCATTGGTCCAACCATCTCCCATGACTCCACCTACCAACGGTCCTCTTCATCTTGAATGACCGAACCTAGATATAGTTCTTCACCCTCCTCCAAAGGGTGTTGTTCAAAAATTGGCTTTCAATCCTCATGCACGTGCTTCCCAGAACTGTATAATTATCGAAGATCTGGCCCAAGCACTACCCGCAATGTCAATCCTTGAAGTCCTTCAAAGTTTTCCTATACAACAGAAGGCACTGTTGAAATCTATTGATGGAATCGACCCTACGGATACGAATTTAATAATTTTTGACTTGGACGATCACATTCCAAGGTTACCCCCTCAACTTGCATTCCAAATACAGGTTATTGTCTCTGACAAAAACATTTGTAGAATGGTAATTGATGAGGGTGCCTCGACTTGTGTCATGTCTATTACCTACTAGAAAGCCATCGGCTCTCCTCCTTTGACTAAATCCCACAACATGCTCAAATCCTTCAATGGCTCTAGTTTTAAGCCTTACGGTGTCCTCCCTTCATTACCTATTATGTTAGAAGGCAAAACAATCCAAGTTGAAGTGGATGTCTTTGATTCTCCTCTCGATTACAACCTTCTACTTGGCCGTAGCTGGATTTATTCCATGCATGTAGTTGTGTCGAATCTTTTCCATGTCATGCGTTTCCCACATCAAGGAAAAGTAGTGACCATCAACCAATTGGCCTTCTTCCACTCTGATACACGTACTGGCAA
>JASDQU010102839.1:285928-299427 GCA_032191745.1 Picea mariana
CCCCCCCCCCCCTAGATACGAGAACGTCGGTGTGGGTCTTATTAAAGATTCCTCGTTAATGGGTACTTTCCCCATACCACCACCCGATGTTCCACATCTGTGTGTCGCCTCGATCAACATAATCTCCACCTCTGTTCAAGGGACCCTTATGTCTTACGACCCATGGATAGTACCCAAACTCGACAATCATCTTCATTATGGTGACGAAATTCCTTTGAGTCTGGTCGAATCCACTTATCAAGTCATTCAATCGGCAACCCTTTCTACCCCCTCTCTTGGTCATTTATCTCTAGATCCATTCCGCGTCATTTTTCCCATTGACGAGATGATTATGTCTATTATGTCCATGGAAGACACCCCTTGGGATGATGGACATCATCATTCCATCCTCTTCCTGGAACAACACACCATCGAGGGTTACCAACGAATCTCAACCCTGTCGACCATTGCCATCGTTTCTATCATTCCTGAGTCTACACATGATCTATTCTACGAAGGGAACTGAAGTAATATCTCACCCACCATCCCCCTTGAAATATCCATAAAACCTAGAGTTGTCAAAAAATGTGCATATCGGAGCTTCGTGTTCCCATGACGAAGTTTTCACCTACAAGTCTCTTTTCCAAGAATTTTGTGACATCTTCACCTGGAGCTATGAAGAAATGTCAGGTATTGACCCCGACATTGTGATACATGAGATTAATACATACCCGGACGCTAAACCCGTCCGACAACGAATTCATCTGGTCCACCCACGTAAAGGAAGCTTGAAGTTGAGAAACTTATTAAGGCTGGCTTCATTTACTCGGTGGCTCTAACTAACTAGGTTTCCAATCCTATTCCAATCGACAAGAAACAAGGCACAATCCGCGTGTGTGTTGATTATAAGGACATTAACAAAGCTTGTCCTATAGACAACTTTCCTACCCCCTTCATTGACCAGATCGTCGACGATTGTGCCGGAAGCGGAATCTTCTCTCTGATGGATGGTTTCTCTGGATATAATCAAATCAATATCGTACCAGCGGACCAACACAAGACCACTTTTATTTGTCCTTGGCGAACTTTCACCTATCGGAAAATCCCATTCGGTTTAAAGAATGTTGGTGCAAATTTTCAACATGCTATGTCTTACGCCTTTCATGACATAAAGCACATTGTGCAGCCATATCTCGATGACTTACCGACTCATTCCATGCACTGTGTATATCATCCAATACACCTCCGTGCCATTTTCCTTCAATGTCAGTTTTACCATATATGCTTAAATCCCCACAAATGTGTTTTCTGCGTAGAATCCGATCGACTTCTGGGATTTATTGTTTCATGTCAAGGGATCAGGGTAGATCCTTTTAAGGTCGAGGTGATTCTCAATATCCCTCCTCCTTCCTCACTTATCCAGTTACAAAGTTTGCAAGGGAAGGCAAACTTTCTTCGTCGTTTCATCCCAAACTATGCTGAGCTAACTCTTGGATTTACGTGACTACTCAAGAAAGGTTCTGAGTTCATATGGGATACCACTGCCAACAAAGATTTTGAAGCTTTGAAACTGTCTTTGACACGTACCCCACTACTCTCCCCACCTAATTATAGTCGGGATTATTTCCTTTACCTCGTAGCCTTGGAATATACCATCACTATGGTTCTCATCCAAGAGGATGATTCTCATGACGAACATGTCATTTATTACTTGAGTCAGAGTCTCATGACTATCGAAACCAAGTATTTACATGTTGAAAAATTGGCCTTGGCATCCATCCAAGCTGTTCAACGTTTCTGGCACTATATCCTCTCTTGCAAGACTACAATAATTTCTAACTGCAACCCTATGCAGCACATTCTTACACGCCAATTGCTAGGGGGAAAATACTCTAAATGGATCGTAATACTTCAGGAGTTTGACTTAGAATTCGAATGTGCTAAGTCCAAGAAATCCTTGGTGTTTGTCGAGTTGATATGCAACCTTCCCTTCTCTGAAACAGAAAATGTAGCAACCGATTCATTACCCGATGAATCTCTTTTCCTGATTAGTTCTAATGACCTTTGGTACGGAGATATCATCATATATCTCCAGACACAGACTTTTCGGCCCAATTTGTCTAGCACTGAACACCGTTGAATACGCTATCAAGCCTGTTAGTATATTATCCTTGGTGATACTCTTTATCATCGTGGGATTGACTTTGTTTTTTTACATTGCCTCACATTTGATGAAACCGAGAAAGCCCTCAATGACTACCATTCCAGAGCCTGTGGTGGTCACATGTCTGGGTATTCTACTACCTAGAAGATCTTACGGGAAGGGTATTTTTGGCCTTCTTTATTCAATGATTGTATCGTTGTCATCCAAAAATGCCACCCTGTTAAGACCTACAACAATAAAATATGATCACACCCTACTCCTCTACACCCTGTGGTATCCGTTGGTCCTTTTTCGAAATGGCGTATCGATTTCATGACATGTCACCCTCACTCGGCCAGGGGGCATGGATACATTGTTGTAGCCGTAGATTATTTTACGAAATGGGTCGAGGCGATGCCAAAATTTGAAAATACCGAAAGGACTGCATCATTATTCATATTCAATCACATCATTGCTCATTTTGGTGTTCCTCAAGCTATTGTTACAGATCACGATAGCCACTTAGAAACTTCATGATGTCTGAACTCACTGAAAAGTTGGGTCTTCGCCATGAAAACTCAACACCCTATTACCCATAAGCCAACGACCAAGTTAAAGAAATAAACAAGGTCCTCATTACCATGCTTCAACGAATGATAGGGATTCAAAAAACGATTTGGCACACGATGTTGTTTTCAGCATTGTGGGCTTACCGGACATCAGTTAAGTCTACTACTGGGTTTACACCATTCCAGTTAGTTTATGGTCTAGAAGCCATCTTGCCGATTGAATGTGAGATACCCTCCCTAAAAATACCCATCAAACTTCTCCCAAACACTTATGTCGAAGAAGAACGTCTGTTGTATCTCATGCGATTAGATGAAACCCGTCGCGATGCCACCCTGGTTATAGAAGCCCAGAAGAAATGCGTCAAATCCCAATACGACAAACATGTTAGGCCACGCATGTTCTCCGAAGGTGATCTGGTTCTTCTTTACAAATAATATCGGAATATTCTAGGAGATGGAAAATTTGAAGCCATGTGGCGAGGTCCTTATATTATCAGACGAGTTTTGGAGAAAGGAGCTTACGAGTTGGTAGACTACGATGGTATCCCTCTGAGTGAACCCAGAAATAGGTTGTACTTAATGAAGTACTATGCCTAAGAACACCTATGCATAAGTGATTTTATTTTATTGTATCATACTTTTTGTGTGTTACTGTAGTATGCTTTTTCATTATTTGGTCTCTGCCCCCGACCGCTTATGTTATGTTGTGCTTGGTTTCCAAATGTCAGAGTCTTTTCTACCCCACATTAGCTTCACCGATGGCGCTAGCCGTAGTACTCAGAACCTTGCTTCTATTGCGTGGGAAATTTATGCACCTACAAATGAACTTATCAGTTTGCGAGGTGTGTGCCTTGGTCGTGTGACCAATAATATTGCAGAATATAGCGTCATCATTGAATTTTTGATTGATGCTATTTCGCTTGGTATCCGCCACCTGGTTATACAACTCGATTTGTAGCTAGTAGTACTACAACTAAGTAATGTCTATGATATTCAAAGTCCTACTTTATTACGGGTATATTTACGAATTCACCTCTTGGAACGTTATTTTGATTATATTGAGTATCAACACATTCCTAGATGTCTAAATACATTGACTGATGCATTAGCTAACTATGTGTTAGACAGACATTTGGGCCATTTATAAACCAATCACACATTACATGTATAACACAACACAAGATAAGCCAGTAAGAGTCGTATATATGTATATAACGATCAAAAGTGTTTACAAAAAGTTTCTTTCCAAGGACCAAAATCTCAAAAATATGAAGCCCATGGATTCTACAAAATAGCGTCACGGATGATGCTCACGATAACACACAACTGCTTGGGCTACTCTACGAAGCAGTCGACTGATAGACTTGGACACACCCACAGTATGGTGTTGGTAACATCTAGGGATCTCCCCAATATCCATATCTGGGATGTTAGTGGCCAACCCCTCCAAGTTCTTCTCCACTGCCTCGTAGTCTTCGACATCCAATATTTCTACTAGAACCACCTCTCCCCGCCGTTGAATAGGAGATGTTCCTGGAGGTCGATATGGCCCCACATCTGTGTCATCAAAAAGATATTTTTTTTATTAGTTCTTGGATAAACACAAGAAAATTTCATATGATAAAACTTGCAAAAACATTTAGAAAGAACAAAATGTGTACTTTTTACCTAAATCACCCCACTGAGCATCCTCAGGCAGGACCAAATTTGGATCCCCTTAGAAATCCAAACCAGCGTATGTGTAGTCGTCAATCATCAGCATCTGGGGCTGCAACCAGTCGAAAAACTAATCATTATACTTAATGATGGGCCATGCTACGTGTCGAGCCATGAGGTTGCACCACCTTAGCATACTTAGATCTGGAGGGGGCGATAAACCCCAATCAACCTGTAGTCTCAGCAGTGGGACCCTCTCGAGGAAGAAGGACACCAAAAGTGATCTGTACCCAAACTACTTCAAGTTACCCCTCCTGCACTTCGTCAATTGTCTCTTCATACTACAGAGAACTACATCCGACCAGTTGAAGACCCGAGGCTCTATGCACTCTATGGCGTATTGGAAGTAGCTCTAGAGAGCAATGTGTGGAGCCACGCTCCTGGCCATGCGTACTACAGTGAACAAGATGGTTCACAAGGTCAAGTCCTGGATCCCTCAAATAGAAACCTTACCCTTGCTTCTTTCTGCCTCGAGAACACAGTATTGGCGACAATACTCACTCATAGGGAGTCTGTCGCCTCGGCCACCGGTCAAGCTAGCGTGGTACCCACGCTGTGATAACCCTATTAGAAAATAGATATCCTCGATATCTAGGGTCAACGTATGGACTCCCACATGAAATAATTGTTGGTCCACGTCCCACATATGGACCAGGTATTCCAACAATTTGAGTTGGGCTCTCATGCCTGGAATCCGGAAGAGTTTCAAGAGCCCATAGTCTCAGAGGGAAATGAATGTACCCGGATCACTCCCGGAAATAGCATCATCTTCCTCATGTTCTCTTTCTTGCCAATCCAACATTGTGATGGTCAAACACCTACAAAAGAGCCATGAGAGAAGAGTTAGAAACTTGTTCCAAACTTTTGCATGATTTTTATTGGGAAAAACTTAACATTAAAATCTAGGTTTCGACCCTCGCAGGTGACCCTTTGGTACAGTGAAAGATTCTCGTAGGTGCCCTAAAGGCCACCTGTGAGAATCTTAGATTCTCATAGGTCCCGCAAGGCCCGCCTGCGAGAATGCTCGAATGTATAGTGGGGCCCTAAAATGGACCTAGAACCCAATAAATTGCCAATAAAAACAAAAAATGAACCATGGAAAAGTTAAAGGATCAAAATCTTACCTCGTTGGTGGAAACGGTTCGTCGAATGGGTGCTTGTGCCTCCCGCAATTGAGCAAAGAAATTTGGGAGAAAATGAGGTGGTTGGACAAGTTTTTGGCAAAATCACAATGAAATGGTAAAAAGCCTCTTTTTACCCATATTTATTCACTTTTTACTATCTTTCATTGATTTTTATATTATTTTTCTTATAAAACCTAATGTCCTAATGGTCTTGTGAGTATGGTTGTCATAGGTATAGAAATTTCGAAGTCCGAACAGGGGGGTAGGGGTATTTTTTCTTTTTTTCGCATGTACGACTACTTTTTTAGGGTTTTTATAGGAAAAACCTCGAGCTCAGTCTTTGTTCATTCTCGCGCTCGTAAATATATGAGAACATAACCGAGTATACTTTTTCTCATCTTTTTGTACTCGTATGGTAACATGAAAATGATGAACCTAAGGGAGTATCCTTTAAGCTCTTTTCACGCTCCATAAAAATGAAAATATTGTTGAGCGATCTTGTTCTCTTCACGCTCGTTAAAGTATCTGAAGAAAACGTTCGACGAGTGATAGTTTATCACTTTTTCGGTCTCGTCGAACTTATTTACGAAAAAGGAACTGGGAGAGTTCTCTTTAAGTGTTTTTCAGACTCTCAAAACATGAAAAACTCTTGAGTTTTCTATCCTTGGACTCGTTAAACAAACATCGACATACCCATGATGGGACCGAACCACTCCTTCCTAGGGTTCGTTAAATATACTCCGAGGGACTCATCCGAGGGATGATCTTACATCAACAAGCATATGTTATCCTCCTCAAGCTTGCGTAAAAATAAAAAGGTACTCGCCAAAAATGGTGGGGGAAATTTTGGGAAAGGGATGTATTTTCGTATTCATATTAATGGCAGTAAGTGTCGCTCTTAAACATGACACCCCTTATTCATCATTTGAATCCGGGTTGGGAAATTCATTTGTCTCTCGTTCGACTTTCTACAAGGTCATATCTTGGGTCGTCTTTGAGTCAGTGCTTCCAAGTCTTTGGTCGTGTCGTTCATATGTTCAAGAGAAGTTCACATGAGCCCTCTATTGAGTCGGCCATCTGCATTTGTCCATTCTTACTATGTCGGCCTTCCCTGTGTCCATTTCGAATCATATTCATACTTTGTCTCATCTTCAAAATATGTTACTTATTTCATGTCATTGATGGGGGATACATCAAGTCCCTCCTGTTACGAGTCTTGTTCCGTTGACTCCAACTCATTATCCGGAAATGAGACTTATAAATCATTTAGTACCTTGGAACCTGCATGCCTTAATGGCAGGTCTCTTTGCTTTCGATAGGGATTTCAGATCATTGATCCCTGATCGAGAGATTCCATCGAGTGCTCGACTTTAGCTCATTCATTCGCATTCATTTGGATTGTACTTTGATACCTTGTGAGTCATTGACATTAATGATGATTTCCCTCGCACTTGTTAACGGTTTTCATCAATGACTAGTAATCAACTGGTTTCTACCATGTTCGAATTCAACACATGTAATCGCATGGCTAGATTCATACTTTCAGGTGATGGGATTGAAGACCCTGGGTCTCATCTTTTTGATCTAGGCTGCGATGGAGTATGTATGATTTGGGTTGGTGCATAAATCCACTTTGTAAGTCATGTGGCTATGTCGTCTTAATTCAAGTCTTCTCACATAGATCCACAGTGTATTCCTGGTGGCTATGTAGCATTTTTTATGGCATGGATCCACAGTGTATAATTGGTGTCCATGACTTATGTTTGTGATTCCATTCATTTGTGATCTAAGCATGGGAATTCCTACCTTAGAACTAGTATTATATTATGTATATACTTGATTGTTTACAAGTTTCCGATTAGGTGTGCTTCTGGTTTCTGACACACACACACAGTTTACAAAGTATTTCGGTTGTCACATATTCAAACCTCATACTTTGGGGGGCATTCTGTTACACATGATTTTGGTCACTCTGGTGATGTCTCTATAAGTGTTGTGTTCAGGCTCCCACAAGGACTTTTTTCCTGAGAAAAATGACTGTTGTCTTCTTCCAAAAAACACATTTTTAAGATGAGTTTGCAGGCTGCCTATGTTACAGGGTACAATAATCCCTCATTCTCTCAGGCCACCCACACTTAGGGTGTGAACTGTTCATAGTCTGCTCCATAGATAGGGTGCGAACCTGTTTTTAAGCTTGGAAAGGAGAAGAAGTCACGAAGGTTCTAGAAGGGAATCTTCTAGAAAATGAGTTGGCATTCACATGGATGGAATCCTACTGACTTCTCATATTTGGTGGGATCATCCTCATCCATGTACCATCCCTCCTTCTCTTATATATTGAAATTCTTCTCATGGAAAAGGTTAAGCAAGATTGAATGAAGAATTGGTGAAAGAATTGTGTGAAGAGCCCTTCTTGGATAGAAGCTTGAAGACTCTATTTGGTCTATCAAGAAGAATTAGATCTTCATGCGCAAAGCAAGTGTGTGTGTTGGAACCAAGGGTCACTGAAAGGAAGCTTGTGACATCAAGGCAATAAGGTTGTATCTTCTACTTTCATTTAATATAATACAACGACATGTCCCTTTCCCATAAAATCACTCCTATTTTATAGCATAACTCATTGATCATATGCATAAGTTGACATTGAATATACTTTTCTATCTTCACTTTGGTTGGTTTGTGTTGTCTTGGACCTGACGTCACAAGAGCACCGAAGCGAAGCAGGAACAACAGAGACCTAAGGAAGTGATATAAAGGTACGTCACTCGTTCCTTCTTATTGGTAGATTCAATGACTATAACTTAGGGAAAGAGTCATGTTCTGTCCTGTTTTTTTCTAGATCTAGGTGGATATAGGGAGATCTATTAGTGTCCACACCTACTGATTTGTTAGATAACAAAATTGGCGACCTCACTAGGGATGCAACCCATTTTTGGTGGTTTTTTCTTGTCCATTTTCTCTTAACCTACCATTTTTCATTCCCATCAATCATTGAGTCTTGAGGAGACCCTTATTGACTCCCTAGATCCAAAAGTTTCATTAGAAATTTTGTCCTTTTTCCAAAATTTGCTTGATTACAGACCTTCTTGCACTGCACCCTTCTGTAGCCTGCAAAAAATACTAAAGTTCGTACCCTGTTGTTAATTTCAGTGTGAACTTCTTGCATTATGCCTGTGTCTAGCCTCTGAGAATCCTTGATTCTCACACTATACTACACTTCCAGCCTGCGAACTCACTTGCAAAAATTTTGGATGAAGTCTTTTGTGTCCTCAGATGCCCAGATTTGTTTGTGTGTCTAGGAAGAACTTCTTTGGCCAGTGATTGAATGTTTCTTGACTTCAAATCTCGTGAATGATTAAGCTCTTCCTGATCATGTTTTCTCAATTTTTGCCTCTTGAACTTTTCGCAATAAGGGTATAATCTCCGGTTTTGAAATCCGAGTGCTTCTTTGGTTGGGAGCCTTTGATTAGTTTAAAAATTGAGATCAGTTGTTCTTTTCAATTTCTTATTACTTGGAAAATTGTTACCCATGTGCATTTGAAGAGACTGGTCTTGTCAGTTTGTTATTTTTGTCTTCATTGAAAGATTGTTTTGGGTGTTTGTTGTGTATTTCTTTTTTATTGGTTGCTTGTTTTTCTTAGTTCCATCCTTGTTGTTTGGTTTCTAATAAAAATTAAAGACATTTTCTTTTTTAAGCAACTTTTTTTTCGAAAACATTGGCATTCAAGTACTGAAAAAGAACGAATAGGGAATTTGCATTGTTCATAGTTGTTTGATATTACATTTCAGAGAAGATCATACATCGTAGTTTGTATTGTTTCAAAAAACTCCTCTTTCCCTCCTATAGATAGGATTCATTGAACAAAAAAATTGTATCATTCATTCCTATTTATGCATTTTTGGGTCAAAGTCTCACATAACATCGGTTTCATTTTTGTCTCCTTTTGAGTAACAATAGCCTTTAATAACATTGCGCAATTTTAAAATCCAACTAGTAACTTTTTCTAGGACTCTTTTACACCAACATTAGCTAGGCTAGAGTTTTGGAATAGGCAGTGAGACATACTCTCCAAAGCACAAAACACACAATAGTATCTTGTGATAAGGAGTGTCAAATTCCATTTGCAACATTTTTTCCTGGGAAGCCCTTCTCACACAAAGATCAAACCCGAGGTCGCATTGAGATTGACAAAGTTACTCACCCTGCTTCATTGATATCGGTGTAGAGATTGCATGTATTACGGGGGTCACTTGAAAGTATACCCACAATGATGAGTGGAAGCCTCTCAAGCTGATTTCAAGCTAGATACCCTATCCTTGCATGTGGATCAGACTATTGACTGTTCCCCCAGGAATTATTGTTGTTGGTGGTAACCTTAGTAGCCTAGCTTCTTAGGATCTTACACAAGGTGACTGTGAAGGGGCAAGTCTTCATGGTACCTGGAATTGACGTTGGCCAAACTCACTTGGGCTCTTTGGAGGGTATACCCACGAATATGTGTGGGAGCTTGCACCAGGGTGAAAGTCCATTAAGCAGGTCATGAATGTAACTTTTCCACCCTAGCCGAGCTCCTTCTTGTCTCGTTGTCACGATGTTGGATTTCATCACCAACTAGAGACTTCGGAATTGGAAGGTCTTGTTTTCTTGGTTTTTCTTCCTAGATTTTACTAGCGCATGTTGTTTGTTTACCCAAGTTGGCCATAGAATTTCTTTCATAAGATTCCAACTCGATCACAATTGACCCTCCACGTCGTTCACGTAGAATGCAAGGCCTACCCCCAGAAGATCTGGAAGGTTCTCAACCCTTTCCTACCAACTCACTGGAGGGATCGCCTAAACAAAGTGAAGTCCAAGACGTCGCCACTCCACGAGTGGAAAGAACTAACTCTTTAGAATGGTTCTAAATTACCAATTCTTGAGAGGACTTTCGACTTCCTACTTACTCTGAGAGACATATTATTTGAGTGAATTCTTCCGGAGATCTAGTTGTTGAATCTTTTGCATCACCAACTGGACCTTTCATAGGACCTAAGGGTCAAGATCCTTTTTGGACTACCGGCATTTTTAGATGGGATATCTTTGGCTCAGGAGCAGGAATTGATATCACTGTCGCACCTGAGCTGCCCGAAACATCTGATCTAGGCAAAGTACCTTTTACTACTACATATTATTTTCTTAGTACAGACACTCTACCAACTGACCACATTTTGACTCTCCCTCTACAAACAGTCCATTACACAATGGTCCCAAATACTACAAGTCCTCACACCAGGATTACAATGGTTGGCCAATCCCCCATTGGCACACCGCTTTCACCCAGAAACACCCCACCACTTCCACCCGGATATCATGTATTGAATACTTCTATTCCCGCTCCTACACAAATCTCATCCGGGAGTCCTGGCGGTTCCACTCCTTCTAGGCACCATCTTCCTAGTTTCATTCCAACACTTCCTCCACTTCCTTTCAGAGGACCACTTCCATCCTCTATTGGAGGCACTGATCCTACTGGCACCATCCCGTCTTTCACAACTAATTACCAGATTCCTGTTGGTGGACAATTTCACCAAGGAGGCCAAACTCAAGCCCCTTTTGCAGGACAAATCCCAACCGGGACGCAACCCCCGATTGGAGGGCAACCCCCACTGACCCCACCCTATGGAAAAAACATACCTCCATCCTTGGCCCAGTATTGGAATCATCTTATACAACATAATCCTCACTCGACTCGAGCAAAACAACCTCAAGCTAGATTTGTTATATCCCCTAGTATAGGCCAACCCTATCCAGGTATGTCTAATCCTATTTGGGGCTCGAATTCTAAACCCCACACCCCTGTTCAAGGGTATAACCCTATGAATTACTTGCTTCCACACCAACAACCGAATTTGCTTGAATCTTCACATTATATGCAGACTGCTTATGGTCCCACTGGTTTACCGACGGGACTCCCTCCCCAAAGTCACCAGTACCCGCATGTGAATAGACAGTTACCTTTCTTAGCCACTCTGTACCTCTCGGATCTATCAAGGATTTTAAATGATCCAATCTGTCACTCTCCTCAATGGCCCGTCATACTGACCAAACTGCCATCTGACATCCCTAAATTCGATGGAAAACTGGGAGAGGACCCGAACAATCATGTAATGACTTTTTACCTTTGGTGTTCATCCAACTCCTTAATGGATGACTCTATTTGTTTACACCTTTTTCAGCGAACCTTCACAGGTTCCGTCGTGAAGTGGCATACAAAATTACCACGAGGCTTCTTCATTGACTTCAACACCCTTGCTATGGCTTTCCTCACCCACTGCCATTTACCGATTCACTACGAAACGAGAATCGAGACTTTGAGTTCTTTCAAACAAACTAAGGCTAATCATATCTCTGATCATATTCATGAGTGGCGATGGAGGCGATGTCTCATCAAACTCAAACTTCTTGATCAGTTGTTGGCAGAGTGGTTCATGAAATCATTCGTGAATGACATCGCTCGTGACATTTCCATGGGTGGAGTTGTCACCGAAGAATAGGCAATCAGTCGTGCCCAATACCTAGACCTCATTTACTCACAAATGGGTACTCTCTATGACTTACTCCCTGACGCAGCTCATCCTTTTACTTCTGCTACTTCAACCACTCCCGCTGCTTCTCATGCAGTTGATGGTGTGATTGGCACTTTCCATGCCCGGCCGCATTTCGTCTAGACCTCTGGCAACAACCCCAAACCCATTTCTTCTAATGTTCAAAATGCTCTGTCTCCTACCCCTCCCACCGAGAAGACTTCGGAGGTAAATTATGTTCAATCTACCCCCGCCGACAAAAATAAATCCAAAAAAGGAAAGGGTAAGACCAAGGAGGATAAAAATAATCCACAATTTGAGAAAACCAAAACACCACCTGTTGACGATAGGGATAAGTGCAAACCTCGATACCCTTGTCTTATCTGTGGTGATGATCACTACACTAAGGATTGTCCATGATGAGCTAAGGTTACTAAGTTTCTTCAAGGGACCACAAAACCCCCCACTCTGGTCGTATTGTCACAACCCTTCCCTTCTCAACAACAGGCCCAATTGGTCATTCATGAACAACCTTCCCCCTCCAATACATCCTATGTCTTAATGTGTACAGGTGATTCAAAGAAGAATGAAATCACACTTACCACTCGACCCAAATATTATTCTTCCTCCAAAGAGAAGGTCAATGTAATACCTCCTTCGGTGGTCCAACCATCTCCCATGACTCCACCTACCAACGGTCCTCTTCATCTCAAAGGACTGAGCCTAGACACAGTTCTTCGCCCTCCTCCAAAGGGTGTCGTTTGGAAATCGATTTTCGATCCTCATGCACGTGCTGCCCATAAATACAGTATTGTTGAAGATCTAGCCCAAGCACCATCCGTGGTGTCAGCCCTCGAAGTCCTTCAAAGTTGTCCTATACAACGGAAGGCACTGTTTAAAGCTACTGGTGGAATCAACCCTACAGATACGAATTTAATAATTTTTGACTTGGAATATCACATTCCAAGGTTACCCCCTCAACTCGCATTCCAAATACAAGTTATTGTCTCCGACAAAAAAAATTGTAGGACATTTATTGATGAGGGTGCCTCGACGTGTGTCATGTCTATTACCTGCTAGAAAGCCATCGGCTCTCCTCCTTTGACCGAATCCCACAACATGCTCAAATCCTTCAATGTCTCTGGTTTTAAGCCTTACGGTGTCCTCCCTTCGTTGCCTATTACGTTAGAAGTCAAAGCGGTCCAAGTTGAAGTGGAGGTCTTTGATGCTCCTCTCAATTACAACCTTCTACTTGGCCATAGCTGGATTGATTCCATGCATGAAGTTGTGTCGACTCTTTTCCACATCGTGTTTTTCCCACATCAAGGAAAAGTAGTGACCATCGACTAATTGGCCTTCTTCCACTCTGATACACATACCACCAACATACCGTTCATTGCAAAC
>JASDQU010102839.1:299742-313808 GCA_032191745.1 Picea mariana
CTTATTAAAGATTCCTCGTTAATGGGTAATTTTCCCATACCACCACCCAATGTTCTACATCTGTTTTTCGCCTCAATAAACATGATATCCACCTCTGTTCATGGGACCCCCATGTCTTACGACCCATGGATGGTACCCAACCTTGACGATCATCTTCGTTATGGCGATGAAATGCCTTTGAGTCCGATCGAATATGCTTATCAAGCCATTCAATCGGCAACCCTTTCTACCCCCTCTCTTGGTCATTTATCTCCAGATCCATTCCGCATCATTTTTCCCATGGACAAGATGATTATGTTTGTTATGTCCATGGAAGACACCCCTTGGGATGATGGACATCATCATTCCATCCTCTTCCTGGAAAAACACACCATCGAGGGTTACCAACGGATATCGACCCCATCGACCGTTGTCATTGTTTCTACCATTCCTGAGTCTACACATGATCTGTTCTACAAAGGGAAATCAAGTAATATCCCACCCAGCATCCCCTTCGACATATCCATAAAACCTAGAATTGTCAAAAATCTGCATATCGGAGCTTTGTGTTCCCATGATGAAGTTGTCACCTACAAGTCTCTTTTACAAGAACTTTGTGACGTCTTCACCTGGAGCTATGAAGAAATGTTGGGTATTGACCCCGACATTGTGATACATGAGATTAAGACACACCTGGATGCTAAACCCATTCGAAAACGACTTCATCCGGTCCACCCACTTAAAGAAGCCGCTATCAAGCTTGAAGTTGAGAAACTTATTAAGGCTAGCTTCATTTACCCGATGGCTCTAACTGACTGGGTTTCCAATCTTGTTCCAATCGTCAAGAAGCAAGGCACAATCCACTTGTGCGTTGATTATAGGGACATTAACAAAGCTTGTCCTAAAGACAACTTTCCTACCCCCTTCATTGACCAAATCGTTGACGATTGTGCCAGAAGAGAAATATTCACTCTGATGGATAGTTTCTCCATATAATCAAATCAATATCGTACCAGTGGACCAACACAAGACCACTTTTATTTGTCCTTGGGGCACTTTCACCTATCGGAAACTCCCATTCGGTTTAAAGAATGTCAGTGCAACTTTTCAACATGCTATTTCTTACACCTTTCATGACTTACCTGCTCATTCCATGCGCGGTGTATATCATCCAATACACCTCTGCGCCATATTCCTTTGATGTCGGTTTTATCATATACACTTGAATCCCCACAAATGTATTTTCTGCGTAGAATCCAACTGACTTTTGGGATTTATTGTTTTATGTCAAGGGATCAAGGTAGATCCTATGAAGGTAGAGGCAATTCTCAATCTCCCTCTTCCTTCCTCACTTTGCCAGTTACAAAGTTTGCAAGGGAAGGCAAAATTTCTCCTTCGTTTCATCCCAAACTATGTTGAGCTGACTCTTGGATTTACACAACTACTCAAGAAAGGTTCTAAGTTCATATGGGATACCACTGCCAACAAATATTTTGAAGCTTTGAAACTGTCTTTGACACGTACCCCACTACTCTCCCCACCTGATTACAGTCGGGATTATTTCCTTTACCTCTCAGCCTCGAAATATACCATCGCTATGGTTCTCATCCAAGAGGATGATTCTCATGACGAACATGTCATTTATTACTCTAGTCGGAGTCTCACGACTACCGAAACCAAGTATTTACATGTTGAAAAATTGGCCTTGGTATCCATCCAAGCTGTTCAACATTTCCGGCACTATATCCTCTCTCGCAAGACTACGGTAATTTCTAACTGCAACCCTATGCAGCACATTATTACAAGCCAATTGGTAGGGGAAAAATACTCCAAATGGATTGTAATACTCTAGGAGTTTGACTTAGAATTCGACCGTGCTAAGTCCAAGAAATCCTTGGTGTTTTTCGAGTTGATATGCGACCTTCCCTCCTCTGAAATGGAAAATGTAGTAGCTTATTCATTACTGGATGAACTCAGAATAGGGATGAGGCATATAAACTCTCCAAAATGTAGCTCCTCCCTTAAACCTTCAATGATGTGACCAATGGTTGTGACCACAACCCTATTCAAAAAGGCATTTCACGATTCCGCATTTTGGGTTTTCTCTCGTGAGTCTCCTTGACTCCTCATATTGTGAACCCCAAAATGGAGCTTGGCGTCTCTAGCTCCTTCCTCCAAAATCACCACTGGCTGTGACCACATCTTAACTCGAAACTGCATTTCACAATTTCACATTTCAGGGATTCTCTTATGAGTCCTTTAACTCCTCCAACTTCCAGTACCCGAAATGGAGCCTGGCTATGCTAGCTCCTTCCACTCACATGACCATAAGGGGTGACCAGGGGCCAAGTCCAAAAATGAATTTCACATTTCACGTTTCAGGGATTCTATGAAGAGTCGTCTCGACTCTCCATGTCACAAACTCTGAAATGGAGCTTGGCATCTCTAGCTCTGTTCTCCATCTCTCGACAATGTGACCATGAGATATGACCACTGGCTAGTCATTTGAGCACTTCACTCTTCAGATCAATGGTCCACGATCCATGGTGATTGGACGGCTATCCTCCATCCTGAAACTTTATATTTTGGAACTTTTGGGGAGTATTCATGCTAAAAATCTCGAAACTAAACTCCTGGAGTGACGTCATTCTTGCATCACTCAATGATGTGTCATAAGTCGAGTGGCTACCACGTGTCACTCAGAATTGTGATTTCCAGTGGCCTGAAATGTCGAGTAAACTTGACACTTGTCCTTGTATGATTGCGCCATGTGTCTTTGCTAACGTAGATTTCCACTTGTCCTTTCTGACATGGTATGTCATGAACTACCTCCTAGATCTGACGGCCCAGATTCATCCTTGATCCAACGGCTAAGATTATTTCACGATTTTGCATATTGTCAGTTCAAGAGGTTAGAACACCCCTTTCCTTTGACTTTCTAGTCAGCGAAGAGATTATCTTTCGTCGCGTGTCCTTATTGGATCGACGAACCAGATTTCTCCTTGATCCGACAGCTCATATCATTTCACCATTTTGCGTTTCACAAGTTGGAAGAATAGAGCACCTCGTGCCTTTGAATTTCCAGTCAATGAAATGATGATCTTTCGACATGTTTCCTCTGAATCCAATGACCCACGACTGTCCTCAATGGACGGTTAGGATTCCTTCACAGTTTTAGAGATTTGGATGACTCTTGGTCTTATCCGCCTTGCAGCTTCACCAGATCTAACGGCTCCTGGTCCTTTGTAATTAATCCAAATATAATAGCCCAGATCTTATCACAATTTCACATATCGCGAGTTGGAAGGTTAGAGAGCTTCCTTCCTTAGACTTTCCAGTCAGTGAAATGTTGAACTGTGGCCACGTGTCATGCCCGATGATGGACGGTCCTCCTTTTTTTGGGACTTTGTAAGCCCGCTTCATGTTGAACTTTAAAGATCATGCAAGTTATCCTAGATCCGATGACGGCTAGTCCCCACGCTCATATCTAATGCTTGAGATTTGTCCTCCATCTGCACACTCCTCCTGTCTAAATTCATATCTGGCGGCCATCGAGAATTCAGAATGGGTGATCCAACAATCATTGTCACTTCTCCTCCTGAGCTTCTCCTTCCTGTGTGTTCTTTCCATCAATGAAAAGTGCATTGTTCCTTTGAACATGCCTACAATATCCCCTTTTGGCATTGATGGAAACCCTGCAAGGATGCACTATTCTGCTTAGACCTTGATCTCCAACCATATCATCCATTCATGTTGTTCTTCTCCCCTTGGACATCAATGTCAAAGAAAAAAAAACACGCTCCCCCTGAGCTATTGCAATAATTTTTCGGAGGTATCAAACATTAAACCAACACAAATTCCCCCTAACAGGATGGATTCTCTTTAGATGTTAGACGGGATGACACCCAGATTCTGACAGAGATATTCAAAAGGTGTCTTGGCTAGGGTTTTAGTAAAAATATCTGCAATTTGTTATGTGGTTGGAATGTAATGAGCCTGAACAATCTGATTGGTGACCTGCTCTCTCAGAAAATGGTATTTTATGGGAATATGCTTGGTCTTCGAGTGGAATACAAGATTCTTTGACACACTTATGGCACTTGTGTTATCCCAATTCATTGTGATAACACNATGGTATTTTATGGGAATATGCTTGGTCTTCGAGTGGAATACAAGATTCTTTGACACACTTATGGCACTTGTGTTATCACAATGAATTGGGATCGGTGCAGTATATTTTACCTCCAAGTCTGCAATTGTTTGTATCATCCATAATACCTGAGTGCAACAAGTAGCAAAAGCAATGTATTATGCCTTTGTAGTTGATAAAGAAATGGAACCTTGCTTTTTTCTCAACCATGCTACTAAATAATCTCCTAAGAAGAATGCACCTCCACTCATGCTTTTCCTTTCATCCATGTAGTTATCCCAATCAGCATCTGAGTAGACTGATAATTGAAAATTCTGATTCTTAGGATACCATAGGCCATAGTTCATTGTTTCTTTCAAATATCTGAATATCCTTTTGACATCTAGCAAATGAATATGTTTAGATGCAGACTGATATCTTCCCACCATTCCAACAACATGCATTATGTCTAGACGAGATGTTGTGATGTACAGTAGGCTACCTATCATTGACCTATATGAACTTTGATCAACATCAGGTGAGACATCATCCTTGATTAATTTTCATCCAGTAACCATAGGTGTGCCCATAGGTTTAAAATATTCCATTTGAAACCTTTTCAACATTTCTCTTAGATATTTTTCTTGAGAAATGAACATTCCTTCAGACCTCTAAGTAATTTGTAGACCAAGAAAAAATGACAGTTCACCTATCATAGACATTTCAAACTCAGACTCTATGGAAGAAGCAAACCATTGTACCAATGAATCCTTATTACATCTGAAGATGATGTCATCTACATAGACCAACATGATGAGAAAATCCTTACCCTCTATTTTGATATACAAATTGTTGTCAACTGTTCATCCCTTAAACCCTTTGTCTTGGAGATATGTATCTAGTATGTGATACCAGGCACGAGGGGCTTGTTTTAACCCATATAAACCTTTCTTCATCTTGCATACAAAGTCAGGGCTATCATACAGTTCAAAACCCTCTGGTTGTTCCATATAGACTTCTTCATTTAAATCTCCATTTAGAAAAGTTGACTTGACATCCATTTGATAGAATTTAAACCTTTTATGACAAGCATAGGAAAGAAATATTTTGATAGCTTCTAATCTTGCTACGAGTGAAAATGTTTCATCAAAATCTAGTCCTTCTATTTGAGCATAGCCTTTATAGACCAATCTTTCTTTGTTCCTGACAACTTGTCCTTGCTCATTCAACTTATTATTAAAGATTCATTTGGAGCCTATGACATTTTTATCTGCTGGTTTGGGAACGAGTTCCCAAGTGTCATTCTTTTCAATCTGGTCCAGTTCCTCATTCATTGATTTTAACCAATTTATGTCTTCACTGGCTTCATTAAAGTTCTTGGGTTCCACCATGGATATGAAGGCTATATGTGATTTCTCAGTGTGTTTGATTATCCTTCTCCTAGTTTGTACACCTTTTTCTTTCTCACCAATTATCTAACTTGCAGGATGATTCTTTTGAGTAATTCTAGAGGAAGGATTTGATGTTGCTTGTTGGTTTGAATCTGCCTGAGTATTTGTATCTTCATCTAATTCAAAGTCTTATTTTTCTGATTTTTTGATCTGTTCATCTTCAGCTTTACCTGTGTCCTCTGAAGCAGACTGAATATTCTCACCTCTGTTATTGGGACTCCTTCATCAACCTTTAAATCAATGCAGTCAACTAATTTGTGCAATCTTTTATTAAAGCATCTATATCCTTTACTATTGGTGGCATATCCTAAGAAGATTCCTTCATCAACCCTGTCATCATATTTGCCAAGGTTTTCATTATTATTCTTTATGTAGCACTTACTCCCAAAGACTTTGAAGTATTTTATTGAAGCAGGTCTTCCATACCATAGTTCATAGGGCATTTTATCATTGTGTGGTCTGAGGTGGGCTTTGTTAATAACATGGAATGTTTTTTGTATTGCTTCTACCCAGTAGGTTTGACCAATATTCTTCTCATTCATCATTGACCTGGCCATTTGATGAACTGTTCTGTTTTTCCTTTCAACTACATTTTGTTGTGGATTTCCTGGGATAGTGTATTCTCTCTTGATCCCATGTTTATCATAGAATTCTTTGAAATCACTTGACATAAATTCTCCTCCTCTATCTGATATTACAACCTTTAATCTGTTCCCTGTTTGATTTTTTGTTAAAGCCTTAAATATTTTAAATTTCTCAAATGCTTCATATTTTTCCTTGAGAAAAGAAACCCAAGTGAGTTTGGAGTAATAATCAATGATTAGCATGAAGTAGTTTTCCTTCCCTATGCCTTCTTGTCTTGATGGTCCACATAAATCCATATGAACTAATTGGAGTGGTTTCTCTGTTGAAGTAGAGCTCTTGGATTTAAACTATGTCCTGGTTAGCTTTCCTACTTGGCAGGGTTTACACACAAAATCTTGTGGCTTTGATATTCTTGGAAGATCTTTTACTACCTCAAGATTTTTGAGCTTGATTAAATGATCAAAGTGTAGATGTCCAAGTCTCTTGTGCCATAACCATCTCTCATCATGTTTTCTTAGATGACACTCTTCTCTATCTTCTTTCAACAAATATACATTATTTTATGTCCTTATGCCTTTAGCCACCACTTGTCCTGAGTTTACAGACTTTATCTTTCAGTCCTTGGAAGTGAACACCACTTCACATCCTCTGTCACACATTTGACTTACACTGAGCAGATTATGTTTCATCACATTTACAAGAAAAACATCTTGGGCCTTTTCCATTACTTAAACTCACCATCCCTTTTATCTTGATTTTACCTAGAGCATCATTTCCAAATGTCGCGTTTCCTGATTTACTTTCACTTAGATATAGAAACTTACCTTGGTCTCCCGTCATATGTTTGGAGCATCCATTGTCTATATACCAAGGGTTATTTTGTCTTTGAGCTAACAACACTAATCCACACTTGTCACTTTCTTTCTTCTTCCAACCCTTGACATTTTTAGCAGAGGGATTAAAATCTAGTTCATAGTTCTTTAAGTGACAGTCAGTAGCTTTATGTCCATAATTATGATAGATGTAACATTCTGGTTCATTGAATAAGGGATCATAACGATTTTTATGCTTAACCTGTCCTTTTCCCATCCATCGAGTGATTTGCAATCTGTGATGGTTTGTTACTTGGTTGCCTCATTCTTTGTTGTGGAAGATATCTATATCTTGAATGTCTTGATTGCTCATATCCCAATTTTAAAGAACAGTTTACAACTTTATGACCAAAGTTAGAACAGAAAAAACAATATCCATTGAAAAAACCTTGGTACCTGGAAAATGGTTGTCTTCTTTGAGAAGGTCAATTTCTTCCATGATGATGATTTATTTGAATAGAGAGTACATTATTTCTTTGATCTATAGTTTCAGTTATGGTACCTCTTTCATTACTTGTCTAGGGCCGCTGATTATCTTCTTTTGTTTCTGCAGAATTTTTGTTGTCATAGATGGTAGATTTGAGAAACTTGATGAGATCTTTGTTGCTTGGCTAATCACTACTCGATCCCTATTTATAATCCAAACTTGTTTTCATCTTTGGGTTTCTTTGCTGATTCAGAATGGTGGCCAATTATTCTGAGGCTTTGATACTTGACAGATTCTGATGATACAAGGCTTGAAACTTCTCCATCTTTTTCCTAGTTTTCACTACTTCTTCTTCCAGAGCTTCACATCTTGCCTTATTTTTTGACAACTGTTGTTTAAGAATGTCTTTGATTTTCTTTTCCTCTTCTAATTCCACTTTTAGTCGGGCAAAGTATTCATCAGGTTCTTTACTACCTTTCTTGAACTGTATTAGCAATTGTTTTTGCTTTCTTGTCTTAATTCTGAGTCTGCCAAGCTCTTCTAGTGCACTGATCAGTTCTCCTTCCAAGTCAACCACAACTTCTTCTTCATTAGCATCACTTCATGTGATTTTATTATCATAATCCTCTTTGGCCATAAGTATGAATTCATTTAGTTTATATTCAATAGAGGAGTCATTGTCTTCATCATCTGAAAGATCATCATCATTGTTTACACAAATACTTTTCTTCTTAAAATTATTCTCTTTAAAGAAATTTTTGTGTTTGTTCTTCTCCTCATCATCATGTGTCTTATCCTTTATTTTGTGAGGACATTTATTTGAAAAATGACCTATCTTACCACAGTTGAAACATTTGAAAGGTAGTTTACCTTTGTATTTTCCTGATCCCTTCTTCAGTCTTCTCACGATTTTTTCTTCAATTTCATCAGTCTTAGAATCCTCATTCTTGTCTGCCTTAAATGATGCTTCTCTGGAGGTGGGTTTATCTTTAAATAGTCTCATTTCATATGTAGTCAATGTTCCTAGAAGTTGATCAAACTCCAAGGATTTTAGATCATTAAGTTCTTCTATAGAAGAGACTTTTGGGTTGAACCTATCTAGTAGAGATCTCAAAATTTTCTGAACTAAAGAAGGTTCCTCAATTTTTTCACCAAGTGCTTTCATTGCATTTATCAGTTCTTCAACTCTCAGAAAGTACTTTCCAACAGTTTCATCCTCTTTCATATTTAGTTGTTCAAACTGTACTCTGTAGGTTTGAAGCTTGGCATCCTTTACCTTCTCATTACCTTCATATCTACTAATGTGTTTGTCCCACATTTCTTTTGCAGTTTCTAGGTGCATAACTTTTATAAATTCTGCTTCTGCAAGCCCACTCAAGATAGCATTCATAGCCTTAAAGTTGAAGCTAAATTCTAGCTTCTCATCCTTATTAGCTAGTACAACTAGCTTTACATAACCAGTATCTACCACATCCCAGACATTTGCACCTAAAGCCATTATGTAGGTTCTCATTCTAACTTTCCAGAAGACAAATTTTGTTCCATTGAATAGAGGGGCCTTGTTGGTTGAATTTCCTTCATGGATTGACATGTTTAAGCTCTATGATATACCCTTAGATAAAAGGTGCCAACTCTAATACCAATTTTTGGACAACTGAGAGGGGGGGTGAATGAGTTGTTATTGTGCTTAAACAATTATATCCATTTTTTAAATTTATTACAGAAATTATCAATGATGATCACAATAAATAAGCAGTAGAGTATTCAAGATCAATCACACACATGTATATTATAGAGACAAATATTCTTGAGGAAACCCATAAAGGGTGAAAACCTCTTCTTCTTTATATGATAATTATTTTCTGTACATTATCATTCTTATGAGCACCAACTCATAATGAGGCTACCACCTCTGTTTTGAAAGATGCTACTTGATAATATCACCAACTCTTTGGTTTCTATAGCACCCACTAGAAGTAAGTACCAACTCCCTCATTGCTCCAGCACCAACTGGATGGAAGCACCAACTTCCAGTCACACAGGCACCAACCTGTATAATAGAGAACCAATGTTCTCCCTAGCACCACCCTGCCACCCTGGTTTCTCTGGCTACTACCAGATGGTAGATACAACTCCCTGTGTTCAAGCACCCGCTTGACACTCAGAGGAAAAAAGTCCTCTCTAGCACCTCCCAACCACCCTGAAATATAAAACTTTTCTTTCTATGAATTTGTTATAGTGATTCAATAGTTGTCATTGGCTTACCAGGCTTATCAATGTTCTGCTATGTTTCTCTGCTCTCCTATATTAGTGTCTCTTTGCTTCCATCTCCTTGAGCTTTCTTATCTTTTGTTATATCTCTGCATGTCCATCTCATCCTTCTTTTACTGTATCAGTTATGCATCTTTGTTCTTTCTTTCTACTGCATTGTTTCTCCTCTAGAATCCCTTCTTCTACCTGCATAACACACTCTTAAAAAAAACATGGGTTGAATCTCTTCTCTGTTCTACATTTTTATAGTCTCTTTTCACCTTATGCATGTTGCATGTGCTATCCCACTACATACACTTCACTATGTTCATCATCACTGGCCCTTCTCCTCAGATCTTTTGGCTTTACTAACTATAACAGTCTTTGACCCTTTTCCGTCTGTCAGTCGACTCTATGATGAGTTTACACTCTATTGGAAGTTTCCTAGAGACTCTTTGTCTTCTTTGTTGATCACCCTGAAGACTCTTTGAATTATCTGGTAGAAACCATCAGTGGTCTCTAACAGTTACATTGAGGCTCTTCAACTCCTCTGGAAGCCACCCTGCAGCTCCTCAAATTATATGGCAGATCCAATCACATCGTTCTGGCAGTTACTAAGAGAAACTCCACGCGTTCATGCGGTTTGGCACCTTCTCTCTTCCTGGAGAAAAATTCATAGTGGGTGCTAGCTCTTCTAGCTAAGCCCCTTCTTTTCAGGTGACCTATGGCGATGACCAAACACCTATTCATAAGGCACTTTCACGATTCACGTTTCGGGGATCTGGGGATGAGGCATCTTGACTCTCCAAGTTGTGATCTCCAAAATGGAGCTTAGCTGCATGCTAGATCCTCCCTTAAACCTTTGATGATGTGACCAATGGCTATGACCACAACCCTATTCAAAAATACATTTCGCGATTTCACATTTCGGGTTTTCTCCCGTCAGTCTCCTTGACTCCTCATATTGTGAACCTTGAAATGGAGTTTGGTTTCTCTAGCTCCTTCCTCCAACATGACCACTGGTGGTGACCACAGCTTAACTCGAAACTGCATTTCGCAATTTTGCATTTCAGGGATTCTCCTGTAAGTCCCTTGACTCCTCCAACTTCTGGTACCTGAAATGGAGCCTGGCTATGCTATCTCCTTCCACTCACACGACCACGGTCGGTGACTAGGGGCCAAGTCCAAAAACGCATTTCACATTTCATGTTTCAGGGATTCTGCGAAGAGTCAACTTGACTCTCCATGTCGCAAACTTCGAAATGGAGCTTGGAAGCTCTAGCTCTGCTCTCCAACTCTCAATGATGTGACCACAAGATATGACCATTGGCTAGTCATTTGATCTCTTCTCTCTTCAGATCAATGGTCCACGATCCATGGTGATCGAATGGCTATCCTCCATCCTCGAACTTCATCTTTCGGGAATTTGGGGAGTATTAATGCTAAAACTCCTGAAACTAAACTCCCAGAGTGACGTCATTCTTGCATCACTCAATGACGTGTCAAAAGCTGAGTGGCTGCCACGTGTCACTCAGAATTGTGATTTCTAGTGGCCCGAAATGCTGAGTAAACTTGACACTTGTCCTTGTATGATTGCGCCATGTGTCCTTGCTGACGTAGACTGCCACTTGTCCTTTCTGATGTGGTCTTTCATGAACTACCTCCTAGATCTGACAGCCCACATTCATCCTTGATCCAACAGCTAAGATTATTTCATGATTTCTCATATCACGATTTCGAGAGGTTAGAACACCTCGTTCCTTTGAATTTCTAGTCAGTGAAGAGATTATGTTTCGCCATGTGTCCTTCTTGGATCGACGGACCAGATTTCTCCTCGATCCGATGTCTCAAATCATTTCTCCATTTCGCATTTCATGAGTTGGAATAATAGAGGTGTTGGCATGTTTTACAGGCAGTGTATGCTTTTCGTTGATGGCAAGAACAGTAGAAACAATGGAATGTGTACAGGAAAGTACAGCAGGGATGATGGCTTGAGTACAAGTATAATGTGCCAGGCAGGCACCAGAAGTATTTTGGGAAGACGCAGCAGAACAAGCTCGATAAGATCATAGAGTGATAGTGCAGAGGATTAGTGCAGAGGATTGTTGGCATGTTTAACAGGTAGAGTATTCTTGTCATTGATGGAAAGATTAGAGTATGCATCAATGGAAAAACAGGAACAAAGTAAGCTGAGGAGGAATTAACGTAGAGTCGAATGCAGTGTGAAGGTGTGCTTGTTCATTTGATGAAAAACAAGCAGGCAAGGAAGACCAACAATGCAATGATGATCTATTGGCAAGATCAAAGTGTTGGTCAAACTCCATTTCGGAGTTTCGGCTGTTGGGATTTCGAATACTGGGATATGGGGATGTCAAGAACTCTTATTAAAGGAGTCCTGAAGTCGTGAAACCCAAAATCGCGATATGTGAAATTGTGAAGTGATCTGGGCCGACAGTTCCAGGAAGTGAATGTGGTAGACCACGTCAGAAAGGACAGGTGGAATACCATGACATGTGGCATGATCAAACAATGACAAGTGTCAAGTTGATTTGGCATTTTAGGTCACTAGAATTAACATTTTTGAGTGACACATGGCAGCCACTCAGGTCACACCATGTCATCAAGTGACACAAGACTAAACTCACTCCGGGAGTTTTTGCTTTAGGAGTTTTATCACTATCACTCCCCCAAAGTCCCGAGGGATGAAGTCCAGGGGCAGAGAATAACCATCGAATCATCGAGGGTGTGGACCGTTGATCCGACTCCATTTCGAAGCTTCGGATACTAAGAGTTGGAAGAGTCAAGTGACATGACTCTCCATCGCAAGAATCGCGAAAGGCCGAAATGTGAATTGCCGAAATGGTTGGAGCTAGTGCAACCAAGATCCATTTCAGAGCTTTGGATACTGGGACACGGATCATCAAGAAACTTTACCACAGGAATACTGAAATGCCGATTCGTCAAAATGAGAAACGCTGGAGTACCAGACCATTGATCTAACTCCATTTCGTAGTTCCAGATACTAGGAGTTGAAGTGTCGAAACACTTCACACCAAGAGTGCCGAAATGTCAAAACGTTAAATTGAAAAATGCAGTTTCGACTAAGGCTCAGGTCATAGCCGTTGGTCACATCGGTGGAAGATGGGGGAAGGAGTTAGTGAAGACAAGCTCATTTTCGAAGTTTTGAGGGTTGGGAAATGGAGAGTACTAAAATCCTCCACCACGGTGATCCCAAAATGTCGAAGAGAGGGATGACGAAATGAACGCAAGACTTAGAGAAGTTAATCCAATGGTGCAGATAAAACTAAATAAGATCGAAGGGCTATTGTATCACTTCTCAGTGTAACTGCTAGAAGCCACTGATGGTTTCTGCCAGAGGACTCGAAGAGACTTCTGTGTGATTTCCAGAGGAACTGAAGGGTCACAAGCAATCTTCTAGTAGTTGAAAAGACTGTTCATGGAGGATATTGATAGCTGGAAGAGCATTGGAGCCGTGAACTGCGACAGAGAGGTTGAGGTCGACTGCAACAGAAGATGAAGAATATCAACTGCCTGTGATGTGAAGCAATTAGATCATGACACCCAGTGATGATGGACAGATGGGTTAAAAAAATAGAGAAGCTAAAGAGTTGCCATGATGAACAGGTAGAGCACTCGACATGCAGCGCATGCAGAAGCATGCCGAGAGAGCATGCACAAGGAGGTCAGTGACTAAAAGTATGCAGAAGAAAGAAGATATGAGAGTTGTTGTTGTTATGGAGGATTGAGGTGTGAAGAAGGGAGAGAGATCAGTAGGAGAAATGCACAAAAAGGGGAATGGTGCATTGAATGGACATGGCGCACAGAGCATAAAAGAAAAAGAACAGAAAGCGCAATTATGGGGGTGCAAGAAGGCAATGAGGCAAACAGAGCAGGAAAATGCAGCAGAACAGTGATGAGTCTGGTAAGCCATCGTTAAACATTGTATCACTGTAATAAGTTTCAATAGAAAAGATTTATTTTCCAGGGAGGTAGGGAGGTGCTTGGGAGGACTGTTGTCCTTAGAGGTTCAAGTGGGTGCTTGAACACAAGGACTTCTAGCTCCCATCTAGTTGCAACCAGAGAAACCAGGGTGGCAAGGTGGTGCAAGGGAGAACTGTTGTTCTATGTTATGCAGGTTGGTGCCTGTATGACTGGGAGTTGGTGCTTCCATCCAGTTGGTGCTGGAACACTTGGGGAGTTGGTGCTTCACTCTAGATAGTGCTAGAGAAATGAGGGAGTTGGTGCTTCCCTCTAGTTGGTGCTAGAGAAACTAGGGAGTTGGTTCTTCCTTCTAGTTGGTTCTAGAGAAACCATGGAGTTGGTGCTTCCTTCTAGTTGGTGCTAGAGAAACC
>JASDQU010102840.1:4651-25863 GCA_032191745.1 Picea mariana
AATCAACCCAAAATCACACTCCCTGACTCAGTCCGGAGTCCAAGGGGGTCTACCGATGCCTCCACATCCTCAAGGTCACAAACCTGCACACTCAATCAACTGAGTCAATAGCACCCGTATACATGAATAGTAACACATCATATCATCTGTCAATCACATCATAATCAAATATATAAGGTCCAACATCAAAAAGGGTCCAGATCACTTGCGAGCAAGTGTCCTCAAATAATAAGTGTTCTCAGTGCGCCAGAGCGGGATGTTACAGTAACATTTTCTTTTGCATTAATAAACTGCTCCAAGCAAGGATGATTTTAAGGATGGATTTTTTTTTTTTTTAAATGTAGAAACCTTGGTGAATCTTACTAATCCTTCATATGCCAACTATAAATGTTTGGCAATATTTTTGTAAAAATATTCAAATTTATAAGGATTTTATATAGTTTTTAAATTTTTTTAGCTATTTTTAAGGTAAAATAATTTTATCCTATAGAATTTGGGCGAATCATTTTTAAAATAATGAATCTTGTTTTTGGAAAAACCATGGAAAATTAGCCCATGAGCGAAATTTATCTCCTAAAATCATCTATGGCTCCAAGAGGCCACATTGGCTGGGGCCATGGATGTTTCCCCATAGGGTTTTTTCGAGATAAAAACATAAGTGTGTTGATCTTTGATCTACTTGTGTGAGTGGGAAGGTGTTTGTCCTCTATTGGAATATTTGAGTTGTCGAACATGGTCTCAAAGTGCATTTAAAGACCCACTCCCATTGTAAATCGAGATCTTGAAGCTGTGTTGCCCCTATTATCTCCTCAAATAAATCAATCGAGTTATTTTATTTTAGGTGATAGGATGTATTTTAAAAAATACATTTTTTATTTTTTTAAAGCTCATTTTTTAGAGCTCTATCCATGTAATAAAGTTAGAATAAACTTTCGTTTAGTTTTTATTTCATCTAAGTCAAATCTCATGTTTCGGTGGCTTAGGTGAACATTTCAGTTGTTCATTAGCCACCGAAAGCCTTAACTTTCGGTAGCTTAAACAAAGAAACTCGGGACTGTTTTATCCACCGAAATCGCAGGAGCAGGGGAGGAGTCAACACATCCTTTCACATGTTTAAATCATCGGGTTTGAAGTTCTATAATTGCAATTAGTCGCCGAAAAGACAGGAGAATGACCCGTTCATGACCGGGAGCTGATCTCTGCATGATATAGAGAATCTTTTCGGATCGTTGTTTCATCAAACTACATGGTTGCGTACCTCTCAGTCATCAACCATGATTGTTTCAAATCACAAGATGCTCTTTCACATCCCTTGTAATCAGCGCCAAGATATGATGCTTGCCTCATTTTTCTCGTCCCTGTCACAGCCGAGTCGAATCTCCCTAAGTTTATGTTGTGTAACTTTCCACCAAAATCCGATTTTTCAATCCCAGGTGTACATGAGCATAGCGACAGATGAAGAAAGGAGGATCAAATATGAGGAAAGAGCTCGACGACATAAGTTACTTGGAATCACACCTGGAGGTATGCCAATTGTTCAGGGACGCAGGTTGTTATAATTTTTGTAAAAAATTACAGAGTTCTCACCAACAGGTAGCAGAAGCCTTTTCCCTGAATTTTGATGGAAGGAAAGTAGTCATCGGTCGAGATGAATTCGAGGTGGATGAAGCCTTCATAGCCAAGGTAACAAAGCTTCCCAAGACTGGAGAAAAATGGTTTAAAACCACTATCACAAAAAATGTTGAATTCAGGTCTTACTTGAAACTAGAACGCAAGGATTGGATATGGAAGAAAGACATTCTTGTGTCTTTCCTTAAAGAGAAATGGAAACAATTACTAAAAGTCATTATGGTCTATATAACTTGCGAAGGTAGATATAACAGGGTGATGATTTACCATTTCAAACTCATGAATCATTTTACTCGTAGAAACCCACTCAATCTACCCTATTTTCTCCACAGAAGCTTATCTAAGATGGCTCATCAGGTCAAGGCCAAGCCCAATAAAGTTTCAGGTAGACTATCCCACCATGGTCTAATTAAACTTTTGGTTTGTGAGCTATTGCAGATAAGAGGCAAAGAGTGGAATTACTTCTTGTTCTAGAATTATTTTCAGACTGATGTACAGCCAGAGGGTAAAACGAGTCCTCATTCCAAGAAGTCTTCTACTCCCAGAAGTGGAAAGAGGAGGAGGATATCTAACTCTCCAGTTCCAGTTAATCAACCCTCTCCTTCCTCTAAGCTTAATAAAACTAAGAAGAAATTGAACTTCAATAGTGAAACAGATAAGGCCAAAGAATCCCCAATGAAAAAAAGCATTCTTAATCTTCCTTACACAAACTCGGAGGATGAAGAGCACCAGATTGAAATAGAGAACGAGGATTCCGTTACCACAGGGCGTGAAAATTCCGTTTTTGTAGATATATTCAAAGCTAGTTATGAAGACCTTCCATCACCTACACCTCAAGAAGAACAAGAACCACAAATTGTAGATGCCTCATCTAGCAAAAGAGTGAAGCCGAGTAAATCAAAGGAAATCGAGAAGCTTAAGAAGAGGTTAGCTGAACAAGAAGTGCTAGAAAGGGTAATTAAAACCAGATATGAAACTCTATCAAAAAAATTTTCAGAAAGCAACACATCCTTGGAAAGATTAGCTCATGAAAGCATAAAGGAAAAGAAAAAGAAAAAGAAGGACAATATTGTAAAAGATTACAACGGTTTATGGAGAGTAGCTCAGGGCTTGAAGAAAAAGGTCAGAGCTTTGAGGAAGCAAGCTATGTCTTCAAAACACCAGGCTCAAACACATGCTACTCTTGAAACCCTAGCAGAGGTGGCAGTTCAATGCAATGAACCAGAGGCAACCAATAATCCTATAGTTTTTGAGCAAGATGTAGAAGCCTTAAAAGATCAACCCTAAGGCATTTTTGAGATAAGACAAAAGTAATTTTGAAATTTTGATAATTTCACTAAAACAAACCTTTTCGTGGCTTAGGTGAAAATTTCGATTGTTCATTAGCCACCAAAAACAGATCTTTCGGTAGCTAATTGTTCTGAATTATGTCTACTCTAGCTATCAAAAGCACTGATAAGGTGGAAAGTTAATATTTTTGCACAGATCCAAGTTTTCCTTGTCCAAAAGCCTCAGGAATGGTTCCAATCAATGAAAAATAATTAATGACATCCTTATCAAGAGTTTGTTTTGATTTTGGAGATGTTCTACAAGACATAAAGGTCAAAATCGGTTAGCTATTTTCAAGGATATAAAGTTGTTTGACTATCAACAGGTGTCATTTTCGACTCTTCTCATATCATATACAATCCAACAACCTCAGAAGGCTCACTACACCTACCAAAGAATCCTAAGGACATAAAGATCATTCAAGGATATGAATTGACCTAGTTTATAAGATCTTTGCTTATTTTCTTGGGCCAGTTATTGATTCTCTATTTTAGGAAAAATTCGATCCAGTATTCTAGGATTTTGAAATTGTTTGTAAAGGTTATAAATCCCAGAACATTTGATGAACAAAAGGTTCGATTTTGAGTTCTGTAATCCACTGTTATTGTGATAAAGACACTTTCTTTAATATATTAAACCAGCAAGCTTCTTTCATTGTTATTATCATACCCTCTTTATCTTTTTCTATGCCTATGAGTTGAAATCATTTCTTTGTCTATGTTTAAAGGTCCCATGGTAACTGTCATATTACCTTTGATTGTTAAGAAAGAATCATAAGCATCCTTTGCTAGTTTGTTGACCCATCATATATATTGTTATGTATGTTCTGGTTAATTGATTGGTTTTCTTATCCATTTGATCTACAAACCTATCTGATAATAGCTCTTGAAGGCCTTGTACTGCATGAATATAACTATATTGTCTTGAAGATACAATCCAATGATTTAGATATTCATCTTGATCCAAACCGACACCCATTATTGAGAAAATAATTACAAAAAGGTTAAGTTAACAGGCATCTCTGAGATACAACCTAGGAGAGTTTTCTGGAGTGATAACAAATTGGCGTCGTTGTCGGGGAGAGGAGATTGAAGCTCGGCTTCCTTGGGAGACGACAAGATCCAACTTTGATGATAGACAAAGTCTGGACACATTTTCGGTTGTAATCATCTATCCGGTGACTCCATTTGAACGAAGTGGCTCCGAGAAGGGCTCATACCAGAGCAAACCAAGAAAGACCACTGGAAACACTAGTTCTAGACCCTGAGAAGATCATCAAAAGTGGAAAAGAATTGCAAAGACAAACTTCCAGATCTGCAAGAGCATCTAAACCAAGTATTTCAAGAAACACTTCTTCATTTGTATCTAGAGAACCTCTTGTCGAATCCACTTCTGCTAAAACTTCTAGTTCTCAAAAAATTGTAATTGTGTCAAAAAGCTTGAAGGGTGATGAGCCTTCAATCTCTTCTGATGTTATAGATTCTATTTATGAGCATGTTACTATATCCAACTTAGGAGAAGAAGTTGTAGAATCTATCCAAGAAGAGGACTCTTCCTCTTCCTTGAATTCTTCACAAACTGAGCCTGTAGAAAGTTTTTTCCATTCTCATACCAGTCTGCCTATTCTTGAAGATATTTTACAAGATCTTTCCTCTAAAGGTGAAGAAAAATTGGCCTTGCTGCTCGGTCAGTTTTACAGAGCTTCTTATTTCCCACCTTATTTAGGAAACACATTCCAGGGTAGTCATCCTACCAGTGCTTCCACTTCATTCCTCAGCGAAGTAAGACCACCAGTGTCCATAGTCCCACCTATCCCATCTAAACCGTCACCTACATAAAATTCTTCCTTTGCATCAACCCCCAAGATTGTCATGTCTACCCCTTTGACAAAAATGGAACAGATCTTAGCCAATAGGTATGCTCCTCTTGTTTTTCCCAATCCCTTATCAACCATGCTAACATGAGATTATCATAAATATATGCCAAGGTTTACTGGATCTGGGGACTATACTGCTGAAGAACATATAGAGGTTTTCTATGCTTATGATGAGAACATTAACATTTTAGAGGAAGATGTTTGGACCAAAAATTTTGTACAGAGCTTGGATGGTCAAGCTAGGAAGTGGTTCAAGGAACTGCCAACTAATTCAGTGGCAGGTATTGAGAAATTAGATGAAGTGTTTTTGAAACATTGGGGAGAAAGAAGAGACCTCTTGCATATTACTGAATTTGGAAATCTAAGAAGAGAAAATGGGGAATCTATCTCAGACTTCACCAAAAGATTCAATAAGATGTTTGGAAAGATCCCTGCAGAGATCAAGCCAACCGATGCATCAACAAAGATTACTTAATCTTCTACCTTTGATCCAGAATTTTGTCTAATCCTTAGAGAAAGAAGGTCAACCACACTCGCTTTAATGCAATATGCTTCTCTCGAGGTCGAATATAACATTATGGCATCCTAGAAACTTAAAGGAAAGTTTGAAAGAAATAAGTCATCTGCTAATCCTCCTTCTTCTTCAAATACTAAAATGGAAAAGATGGCCAAGATGTTGGACAACCTTACCTCGGAGATGTCAAAAATGAAAATTCAGAGTTAGCAGCCAATAAAAAGTAAAGAGCCTAATGCCTATGCTCCCAGGAATCCCAATGCATTCCCTTACAGAAGGAACAACCAATTGGTCCAGATACTTTAGAGAGACAAGAATGCAGCTGAAGACCAAAGGATCAGGGCCCCCTTCCAAAATGAAGTGCTAGAAGAAGAGCAGGAGCTATCTCACGATGAAGTTGAAGAAGAAGACACCATCAATTGATTTGGGGATGATACTGATTCCTCCTTCTTGACACAAATAGATTATGAGGAGGCCCAGATGAATGAGCAGATTAATGAGGCAAGAATTGAAGAATCTTTTTATCAGACAGATGATCAACTAGGTTACAATTTAAGATCTAAGACTATTTCTCTAAAGCCATTGCTTGTTTCCCCCCCAAAAAAGAAAGATGTTGCTGCCAAGAAGTCTGCTGCTCCTGCAAAGTAGACCTCCACTCCTACAAAACAACAACAGAAGCAATTTCATCCCCAAGCTAAAGAACATGTGTCCCTCAGAGCTCCTTCTAACGAGGTAAAACCTTCTGATAAAATATAATATTCATTTAATTTCGAATCAGAAATTCAAAAGGTAAAAATACCTATGCCATTAACTGAACTTATGAAGAATGACATATTCAAGTCTGCTATCCTGAAGTCCCTTCAACCAAAGACTCCCCCAGCTGTTGATTATGTAAACCTTCAAGATGGCAATCCCATAATGACTATAGGACCTATGGTAGAGGACTGAGATGACTCTTGTCCACCCTTCTACATATCCCTGAATATCCATGACAAGATCCTTCACAACTGCTTGCTTGACTCGGGAGCATCACACAATATTATGCCTAAAGCAGTGATGGATGAGCTTGGGCTTGACATCACAAAACCTTACCATGATCTCTTCTCATTCAACTCTAGGAAAGTCAGATGCCTCAACCTCATAAAAGACCTTGTCATAAACCTTTCCCAACTGCCAATGAGAAGTATGGTAATGGATGTTGTAGTGAATTATATCCCACCCAAGTTCGGCCTCCTCTTGTCACGTACATGGAGAAAAAGGCTAGGAGGTACCTTGCAGATGGATCTTTCATATGCCATAGTCCCAGTGTTTGGAGGAGAGCTAAAGAGACTTTACAGAGAAAATCAACTTGCCTACATCATTAGTTATGGGAAGAATTCTGTAAACCATCCCATCTATGCATTAGACACAGACTTTGGGGCATGCATTCTGCAAATAGATGATTCTCAACTAGCTCCATTGCATCTCACAAAGCCTACATATCAGCAGACTGATGGAGAGAGTACTCCCGTGTGGAGCATGTTATTTGATGGTGCCAATACCAAAGACTCAGCAGGTGCAGGTGTAGTTTTGATTTCTCCTTCAAAAGAGGCTATTCATTTGTCGTTTAAACTTGATTTCAAAACTACTAGCAATATAACAGAGTATGAGGCTTTGTTGTTGGGATTAAATTCTGCCAAGGAGATGGGAATCAAAGTACTAAAGGTGTTTGGAGATGCGGATCTCATCATACAACAAGTGAATAGTACTTTCCAAGCAAAACATGTCAGGTTGAAAGCTTACAGGGATGAGGTATGAAAAATCAGGGACTCTTTTTCCATTTTTGATATTTCTTATATACCTAGAGCTATGAATACTCTTGCTGATTCCCTTTCTGTCTCAACCAGTATGTTCATTCCTCCCATGCCTCCTAGACTCAATTATGAAATCCAAGTCAAATATAGACCATCCCTGCCCGACAATATCAAATATTGGAAAGTCTTTGAAGATGATGATCGACTTAGTAGATTTCTCCAGGTGGTAGATGAATTTTCTGATATGCATATTGACCAAGAAAATCAAAATGTAGAGGAATCCAAAAATCCTAAGCTAAAAAGTAAAATGGGTCAACATGATATTGTTCAGCTGCTCAACAATTATATACCTCGGGGTTTGGTGCCTCTTGAGAAGCTTTTTGACCAAAACGATGTCCCCTACAAACCTGATAAGAAGGAGAAGGATCTTGCTGTCCATGAGCACAATATAGGAAGCCAAAGTCATCCTAAATTCATAAATCTATCCACTGAATTAACTGCTGACCAGAGGTTAGAATATTGTAGCATTATGAAGGAATTTGCTGATGTTTTTGCCTGGAAATACAGTGATTTGAAAACCTATAATCCCTATGTCATTCAACATAAGATCCTCCTTGATAAAGACACCATCCCTTTCAAACAGAAGCTGAGACCTAACTGTCCTCTCTTATTGCCTGTAATTGAAAAAGAAATCAAAAATCTCCTTGATACCAAAATCATAATCCCATTAAGATAATCCAAATGGATTGCAAACCTAGTAATAGTGAATGAAAAATGGTGAGATCAGGTTATGCGTTGATTTTAGAAACTTAAAAAAATGCTCCAAGAAAGACATTTATCCCCTACCCAAGATGGAACACTTGATGCAAAGAATTTCAGGGGCCACTGTCATGTCTTTCCTAGATGGATTCTCAGGTTATAACCAGGTTTTTGTACACCCTGATGACCAAGAAAAAACTGCCTTTACTACTCCTTGGGGTACCTTCATGTACGCCAAGATGCCATTTAGACTAATGAATGCCGGGGCCACTTTTCAGAGGGCCATGGACATAGCTTTCATGGGAGAGAAGGAAAAGTTTGTCTTCATCTATCTTGATGATATCACAACTTATTCTAGCAGTCATGAAGAGCATATGAAGCACCTGAAAAGAGTATTTTTGAAATGCAGACAGTTCAGGATTTCGCTGAACCCCAAAAAGTCTCAATTTGCTCTCAAGAAGGGTAAGCTCCTAGGCCACATTGTTTCAACAGAGGGAGTGAAAATTGATCCATCTCAGGTGGAATCAATTCAAAATTTGTCCATACCAAGGTCAAAGAAGGATATCCAATCCCTACTCGATAAGATAAATTTTGTCAGAAGGTTTATTCCTAATTTCGACGAGTTAGTGAAACATATAACCTCTATGCTAAAAAAGGGATCTGAGATAAAATGGACAAACAATGAAAGAAGTTCATTTCATGATATCAAACAGGCTATCATGGAATCTCCCACTCTAATTAGTCTGGATTACACCAAGAATTTCTATATTTTCTCTTTTTCTTCATATGACACAGTGGCAACAGTCTTGTTACAAAAAGGTGATGAAGGTCTTGATCACTCGGTGTCTTTCTTCAACAAATCACTCAGGGATGTTGAACTAAGGTATGATCCTATATAAAAACAAGCTTATGTTCTTATTAAGTCATTAAAAGCTTTCAGAATTTATATCCTCCATGCAAAGGTTGTTGCCTATGTTCCTTTAGCCTTTGTGAAGGATGTCTTGACCCAGCCTGATATTGATGGAAAGAGATCTAAATGGATCGCAAAGGTGATTGAGTTTGACATAGAAGTGAAGCCCACTAAGCTGGTAAAAGGCCAAGGCCTTGCCAAGCTCATGAAAGAAGAGAACTGTGATCTTTTGGACATACATTTCATTGGGGAAAGTTCAGAAAGTTTGTAGACACGGGTAGCAACAGAAGAGAAACATGACAGCTAGCAGGTGGCCGAGAATTTGTCTTCATGTGAGTGGTATTCAGGTATTGTTCATTTTTTATAGAATTTGGAGGTTTCTCCTGAACTTAAGCATGACTCAAGCCCGATCCCTTAAGCTCAGAGCAATTAAATTTTGCATTAATGACAATCTTTTGTTTTGGAAAGATCCTATTGGTTTACTACTGAGATGTTTAGACAAAGATGAGTCAGCTGAAGTCATGCATCAGTTTCATTCGAGTATTTGTGGAGGCCATCATTATTGCAAGACCACAACTCATAAAATCCTAAGGGATGGGTATTATTGGCCTTTTCTTTTTTCAGATGTGTGCGCCTTTGTGAAATCTTGTGATAAGTGCCAAAGATTCACAAGAAAACAACAACTAAAATCTCTAGCCCTGAGACCTATTGTAGTGAATGTTCCTTTTCAGCAGCGGGGTTTAGATTTCATAGGAGAGATTAATCCTTCATCTAGTGGTCAACATAAGTGGATCCTGGTAGCCACTGACTATTTTACCAAGTGGATAGAGGCAATCCCCACTAGAAATTCCATTCATCAGGTCGTCATTAAGTTTCTCTATGAAAACATTCTGATCAGATTTGGTTGCCCAAAAAGGCTAGTGACAAATAATGCAACAGCCTTCAAAGCTGATGCATTGGTTGACATGTGTAAGTCAATGGGCATTCAATTAGTACACTCTACTTCCTACTACCCTCAAGGCAATGAATGGTCTTGCCGAGTCGTCCAATAAGAGTCTAGTCAGAATCATCAGAAAGCTGTTGGAGGACAATCAAAGGAGTTGAGATTCCAAACTAAAGTTTTCTCTTTGGGCAGACAGAGTGACTAACAAGAAATCCATAGGAACTTCTCCCTTCAAAATGGTTTATGGCACTGATGCCATTTTCCCCATTCAGCTAGTTCTACCAGTGGCTAAATTCTTTTAGGAGGAACAAACTGAATCAAATGATATGGTAAGAAGAATGCCTGACTTGGTAGAATTGCAGTAGGTCAGAGAACAACTGGTGGATAAAGCAAAATCTCATCAAAATAGGATCAAGGATACTTTTGAAAGAAAAGCGAAGGTGGACAACTTTCAGGTTGGTGACTGGGTTCTGAAATGGGATGCTCTTAGACAAGATAAAGGCAAGCACGACAAGTTTGATTTTTTGTGGACCGGTCCTTTCATGATAACTCAAGTACAACACAACAACACCTTCATTCTGCAAAATCTGGAAGGTGAAGAAATGTTTGGTGGCCCATTCAATGGACATTTTATGAAACTCTATTTCATCTAAGGCTTCAAAGCCTTGTCATTGTAAATTTTATTTTCAGTTTTTTCTTTTTGCAAAATAACTCCATGCCCAATGGAAACACTAGTAGATAGGTTTGAATTTTCATTTTATAGGAAAGGCATTGATTCTGTGGTTCTTGAAACCTCACAGGGAGGATTTCACCCCCAATAGGAGCTAGTGTTATCTCCTCAAATAAATCAATCGAGTTATTTCATTTTAGGTGATAGGATGTCTCTTTTAAAAAATACATTTTTTAATTTTTTAAAGATCATTTTTTAGAGCTCTATGCATGTAATAAAGTTAGACTAAACTTTTGTTTAGTTTTGATTTCATCTAATTCAAATCTTAGGTTTCGGTGGCTTAGGCGAACATTTCGGTTGTTCAATAGCCACTGTAAGCCTTAGCTTTCAGTAGCTTAAACAAAGAAACTCGGGGCTATTTTAGCCATCGAAATCGCAGGAGCGGGGGAGGAGTCAACACGTCCTTTCACACATTTAAATCATTGGGTTTGAAGTTCTATAATTGCAATTAGCCACCGAAAAGACAGGAGAATGAACCATTCATGACCAGGAGCTGATCTCTACATGATATAGTGAATCTTTTCGGATCGCTGTTTCATCAAACTACATGGTTACATACCTCTCAGTCATCAACCATGATTGTTTCAAATCACAATATGCTCTTTCGCATCCCTTGTAATTAGCACCAAGATATGATGCTCGCCTCATTTTTCTTGTCCTTGTCACAGTCGAGCTGAATCTCCCTAAGTTTACGCTGTGTAACTTTCCACCAAAATATGATTTTTCAATCGCAGGTGTACAGGAGCATAGGGACAGATGAATAAAGGAGGATCAATTCTGAGGAAAGAGCTCGACGACATTAGTTACTTGGAATCACACTCGGAGGTATGCCAATTGTTCAGGGACGCAGGTTGTTATAAGTTTTGTAAAAAATTACAGAGTTCTCACCAGTAGGTAGCAAAAGCCTTTGCCCTAAATTTCGATGGAAGGAAAATAGTCACCGATCGAGATGAATTCGAGGTGGATGAAGCCTTCATAGTCGAGGTAACGGAGCTTCCCAGGACTGGAGAAAATGGTTTAAAACCACTGTCACAAAAAATGTTGAATTCAGGTCTTACTTGAAACTAGAATGCAAGGATTTGATATGGAAGAAAGACATTCCTGTGTCTTTCCTTGAAGAGAAATGGAAACAATTACTAAAATCCATTATGGTCTATATAACTTGCGAAGGCAGATATAACATGGTGATGATTTACCATTTCAAACTCATGAATCATTTTACTCGTAGAAACCCACTCAATTTGCTGTATTTTCTCCACATAAGCTTATCTAAGATGGCTCATCAGGTCAAGGCCAAGCCCAATAAAGTTGCAGGTAGACTATCCCACCATGTTCTAATTAAAATTTTGGTTTGTGCGCTATTGCAGAGAAAAGGCAAAGAGTGGAATTACTTCTTGTTCTGGAATGATTTTCAGACTGATGTATAGCGAGAGGGTAAAAAGAGCCCTCATTCCAAGAAGTCTTCTACTCCCAGAAGTGGAAAGAGGAGGAGGAGACCTATCTCTTCAGTTCCAGTTAATCAAACCTCTCCTTCCTCTAAGCTTAATAAAACTAAGAAGAAATTGAACTTCAACAATGAAACAGATAAGGCCAAAGAATCCCCAGTGAACAAAAGCATTCTTAATCTTCCTTACACAGACTCAGAGGATGAAGAGCACCAGATTGAAACAGGGCATGAGAATTCAGTTACCACAAGGCGTGAAAATTCCATTTTTGTAGATATATTCACAACAAGTTATTAAGAACAAGAACCACAAATTGTAGATGCCTCATCTAGCAAAAGAGTGAAGCAGAGTAAATCAAAAGAAATCAAGAAGATTAAGAAGAAGTTAGCTGAACAAGAAGTGATATAAAGGGTAATTAAAACCAGTTATGAAACTCTATTGAAAAACTTTGTAGAAAGCAACTCATCCCTGGAAATATTAGCTCATGAAAGCATAAAGGAAAAGAAAAAGAAGGACAAGATTGTAAAAGATTACAACAGTTTATGGAGAGTA
The DNA here is from genome assembly GCA_032191745.1 of Picea mariana. Classification (NCBI taxonomy): domain Eukaryota; kingdom Viridiplantae; phylum Streptophyta; class Pinopsida; order Pinales; family Pinaceae; genus Picea; species Picea mariana. The sequence goes on from JASDQU010102840.1 coordinate 17,132, forward strand.
GCTCAGGGGTTGAAGAAAAAGGTCAGGGCTTTGAGGAAGAAAGCTATGTCTTCAAACCACCAGGATCAAACACATGCTACTCTTGAAACCCTAGCAGAGGTGGCAGTTCAGTGCAATGAACCAGAGGCAGCTGGTAATCCTACAGTTTTTGAGCAAGATGTAGAAGCCTTAAAAGATCAGCCCTAAGGCATTTTTGAGCTAAGACAAAAGGTATTTTTGAAATTTTGATAATTTCACGGAAACAGACCTTTCGGTGGCTTAGGAAAACATTTTGATTGTTCATTAGCCACCGAAAACAGATCTTTCGATAGCTAATTGGTCCGAATTCTGTCTACTCTAGCTACCGAAAGAACTGATAAGGAAGAAAGTTAATATTTTTGCACAGATCCAAGTTTTCCTTGTCCAAAAGCCTCAGGAATGGTTCCAATCGATGGACAATAATTAATGACATCATTATCAAGAGTTTGTTTTGATTTTGGAGATGTTCTACAAGACAGAAAGGTCAAAATCACTTAGTTATTTTCAGGGATATAAAGTTGTTTGACTGTCAGCAGGTTTCATTTTCGACTCTTCTCATATCATATACAATCCAGTAGCCTTAGAAGGCTCACTACACCTGCCAAAGAATCCAAAGGACATAAATATCATTCAAGGATATGAATTGACCTAGTTTATAGGGTCTTTGCCTATTTTCTTGGGCCAGTTATTGATTCTCTATTTTAGGAAAAATTTGATCCAGTATTCTAGGATTTTGAAACTGTTTTTAAAGGCTATAAAGCCTAGAACATTTGATGAACAAAAGGTTCGATTTTGAGTTCTGTAATCCACTGTTATTGTGATAAAGACACTTTCTTTAATATATTAAGCTTGTAACCTTCTTTCATTGTTATTATCAAACCCTCTTTATCGTTTTCTATGCCTATGAGTTGAAATCATTTCTTTGTCTGTGTTTAAAGGTCCCATGGCAACTGTCATCTTACCTTTGATTGTTAAGCAAGAACCATAAGCATCCTTTTCTAGTTTGTTGACCCATCATATATATTGTTATGTATGTTTTGGTTAATTGATTGGTTTTATTATCCATTTGATCTACAAACCTATTTGATAATAGTTCTTGAAGGCCTTGTACTGCATGAATATAGCTAGACTATATTGAAGATACAATCCCATGATTTAGATATTCATCTTGATCCAAACCCACACCCATTATTGAGAAAATAATTACAAAAAGGTTAAGTCACCAGGCATCTCTGAGATACAGCCTAGGAGAGTTTCCTGGAGTGATAACATCCCCATTTATGGTTTCTATCATTTTCGTACATTTCTAGGCCAAGAGGACCGTTCCACTGTGTATGGAGCGCTTCTTTCGGTTAGAAACACTTTTTGTTTCACACGAAAACGATATTTAGACACTCATAAGTTAGTTAAGATCAACTTGGTCTAATGTGTCGTTAGGTAAAAATGTGTTTCTTTAGTATTTATTAGTATAAATTTGTAGTTAGGTAATATGATGGTCACAATATGTTCCTGACATAGAGCGATCCAATGGATCATATTCTCCTTGATCTTAATGGCTACATTGATCCATGGCTTAACACCCTATTGGTCCATGATATCTATTTAAAGAGCATGAAGGGTCATTTGCCGATGATCGATTGTGAGAAACTCTCTTGTAAATCTCTCTATAATATTTTCTTTTGCATTAATAAATTGCTCCAAGTGGCCATGTTGGTTGGGGCCGTGGATGTTTCCCCACAGGAGTTTTACCACGTAAAGACATCGGTGTGTTGATCTTTGATTTGGTTGTGTGAGTGGTTACTGAAGGGGTTCATCCTCTATTGGAATACCTATGTCATTGAAGATGGTATTAGAGCGCATTTCAAGACCCACTCCCATTGTAGATTGAGATTTTGAAGTCGTGTTGCTGCATCTCTGGTTTCTTCCATTTCTGTACATTTTTGGGCTGAGAGGACTATTCCATTGCGTCCAAAGTGCTTCCTTCAACTAGAAACAATTTTTTTTTTCACTTATTTTTATTTTTATTTTACCAAGATACGACCATTTCAGTATGATTCCGAGGTATAAAGCTTGAATAGGCCCTTTAAATTTTTTATAGAGATAATATATCGATTTTTTGTTTTTTATTTCCAGATCGCTACTCTTTTCGATTTGTGTATTCTCTTTTACCTACACTCTATATGATCTTGGCAAATCAGAAACATGGCGGAAAGGGATTTCCTATATGCGTATGCTCTTTGTCGTGCGCCTTGTGTGATCTCGGTAAATCAGAAATAGAGGGAAAATTTGCATTTTCTAGGTAAGCTAAATGGGATATAACCCTTATTGTTGTTGATAAGTGATTTTGTTTTTGTGTGTGAATGCATGAAAATAAGTTTTTATTGAGCACACACTCCAAGGTCGTCAAAAACAACAATAATTCTCCTTTTTAAGACTATAATGTGTTTTTCACCAGCTCATTTGGTTGAAAGTTACTTTACTTAGTAAGAGGTCTTGAGTTCAAGTCTCTTTTTTGTTACTTTTATTTGAAAAGTTCATGCATTCATTGTAAAGTGCATTTCACTTAATTATAAAAGTGAATATCACTCTTAAATAACCTTAATATTTTATTTTAAGTTATTGCATGCAACTTTCATTTACAAAGTAACTACATTGTAAAAATGATTCATGTTTATTCTATAAAAGTGGGTCACTTCATAAGTAACTTATTTAAAAGTGATATTATAGGCACAATTAAGAGGAACATCACCACATGGAGCAACTTCTACTTGCTACGTGGATATTTGGGTACCATTTATGCCTTTTTTTCAAAATGGCATAACTTTCACATCTGAAGTCCGTTTTCAGTGCCGTTTTTTTTGAAATAGCCTATTTTTTTAAGAACTTTCCATCCAGGCCATTACTTTCAGCTTTTAAATCCATATTCTATGCATATTGAATATGGATTCTCCCAATGATCTTTTGCTTACTAGTACCAACTACTTCTCATGGAAATCCCATATGGATGATGTGTTAAGAAGTAAAGGATTATACTAGATTACCTTGAGAAAAGAACAAGAACCCATTGATGATCAAAAGAAATTCGAATGGGATAATAAGAATGATGAAGCACGTGGACTAATTGGAATGTGCATCTCTCCTGATTTCAAGTTTCACCTTCAAGAAATTGATGACCCAGATAAAGATTGGGAAAAAATTGAAGATGTGTTTGGTAAACACAATATTATTTGATCCCACCAAATAGAAAATCAGTTAATGACTTTAAGTCCAAATGATTTTCCTTGCATTGAAGATTATTTATCTAAGTTTAAAATACTTAGAATTTTATGTATAGATTGAAAAATAGATCTGAAGGAAGACCGATGCATCTATATTATTCTTTCTAAGCTTTTTAGTGCATATTTTTTATTTGTATCTATCTTTTATGCCACCAGAGAATCTCTAGGGAGTGCTTACCAAAATCCCTCTCTTGAGTCCTTTTGTGATGCTTTAGTTAGAGAGCATGAAAAACTTGTGCAACTTGGAGTGATCAACACTACAAGTACCTACAACAATGCCTTAGTGGATCAACAGAAATATAAATCCAAGGATCCCAAAAAGCAACATCCTTGCCACAACAACAAGAAAAACAAGGGTCCCAAACCCTCTCAGCCAGCTTCCACTCCTAATGGTAATAAAGGAGAAAAATCTAAAAGTAAGAATACTGACATACATTGCAACTTTTGTGGGAATGACGGTCATGTGGAATCCAAATGTCTTAAGAAGATGGAAGCTTTAGAAGAAGTAATGAAGAAGCACAACATCGATATTGATTCTTCTTCTTCTTCTCATAGACATGCCCTTTCTTCTTCTGGTTTCTCCTTCAATGCAACTTCTACTTATTCTTCTAAAGTGTGGCTTATTGATTATAGATCATCTTGTCATATGGCTAAGGATAAAGCCATCTTTTCTTCCCTAAATGAATGTAACACCAAGAAAATATTTGTTGGTGATGATCGATCTCTTATTGTTGTAGGGTCTGGAACAATTCAAGTAGATAATGGTCATTTCAATGATGTATTATGTGTTCCAAGTCTTTCCTACAACCTTCTATCATTATATCATATCACTCATTTAAGTGAAGGTAAAACCGTAGAGTTTTCACCTCACCAAGTTATTATTCATGATTTTAAAGATCCTAAGCATGTCCTCGCAATTGGAATTGCTAATGATATTACCAGGTTGTACAAATTTGACAAATTTGGGTCATCATATTTTCCATCAGTTTTTGTTGCTCATAGTGAATACTTGAGAAAAATTTGACATGAGTAGTTTGGTCATCTAAACTATCGCTCATTGTAACATCTGTTGGAATACTAAGAGGGCAGTGACGACGGGGGGGTGAATTAGCATGAGAACTTTTATTACTTTTAACCACAATATGTATTGGTTAACTTTATGAGAAATTCATCAATAGCATTTAAAACATCACGAGAAGTATAAATAAACAATGAATAACAAGCAACCACACAAGTAGACAATACACCCAAATTTTACGTGGAAACCCAATACAGGAGAAAACCACATAATGATTTCATTATATGCTAGAAGAAATACATTCATAGGAACCACCAAATTCCTTGTTTTCCAGCTACAACTGGAAGGAGGATCCAACCCCCTATTTTCTCAAGCTCCAACCCGAAGGAAGCTATAACTCCCTTAGTTTTCTGGCACCAATCGAAAGGAGGCTACAACTGCCTTTCCTTGCCCCGTCTTTCCGCCCTGAAATATACATGGAGACCAACTATCACTAACACTGTCAATCCTATCAATGTAAGTCCTGTCACTATAAATCCTGTCACATCAATCTCTTCAACTAATCATATCTGATCACACAAATCTCATACCCACTATCACAAGTGTATATCTCAAAACCATATACCTATCATCACAAATATATATCTCTAATCATATTTCATACATGTACTAACATCCATAAACCAAGTATAATGATCTATCACATCAATCATGTATCAAACCCTCATTGTTATGCAACCTCAACTTGTACCAATATCTTCAACAATACATCTCAACCAAACTTCCTTAAACATGTACCATACCTCATGCAACACTGTCACACAGATCTCATACCCACTATCACAATTGTATATCTCAAAAACATATACCTATCATCACAAATATATCTCTCTAATCATATGCCATACATGTAATAACATCCATAAACCAAGTATAATGAGCTATCACATCAATCATGTATCAAACCCTCACTGTTATGCAACCTCAACTTGTGCCAATATCTTCAACAATACATCTTAACCAAACTGCCTCAAACATGTACCTTACGACACAAGATATGCCTCAACAAAATACCCAATAATTTGTGCCAAGTACAAACAACAAGTGCACCAACAGTGTGCCTCTGCAGATCTACCTCATACAACATGTACCATACAACCAATAGTACCTCAAGCAATCACAAAGATCCAACTTCAAATAACCATATAAACATACCTTTTACTTCTGTAGATGATTCTCCTATACCTGAACACTGTCACACATGCCTGTAGACTCTCCTAAGCTTCTACAACATGATACAACCCTCATCCTTCATATCTAGTTTTTCCTCACGGGATGAAGCCGGTTGTCTAGGGGGGCCTCACGTGATGAGCCCTACACAACCTGTGGGGGTGGCTTGCAGTGTAATTTTTAAACTTGTGAAGTAAGGCAATGCATATAGATTCTCAAGAAAAACATAAATTAATCAATGGCTCATACACATAGTACACAAAGATTTATACTGGAAACCCTCAATCGGGGAAAACCTTTCTTATTTTCATTATATCGAATTTCACCATTCACCATACAATATATACAATGTTTTTAGGTATTCCGTAGATACCAAAACCCTAATCCCTTAATCCAGGATCATCAGATGCAATTGTCGAACCTGATGCGCCCACACACACACATGCAAAGAATATAACATATACCCAACATTCTCCCACTTGTTGTTTTCTTTGCATCCAGGGGTCCACAAGGTTATATAGTCAACAATCCAAGGCAACAATTCCCATTGTTACTCTACACCAGGAGAACTTTTCTATGCTCACAGACTTTGTCTTTAAATCTGCAACATTCTTCAAAGTGTCAACCTTTTCCAACAACACCTTCTTTTCCTCAATGATGTCTCTCACAAAGTGATACTGAACATCAATATGATTTGTCTTCGAATGATAAGCTGGGTTCTTTGCCAGGAATATTTCGCTTTGACTATCACAATCTAATCTCACTGCTTGTTGTACCAACCCAATACCTGAACACAATCTCTGTAACCATACTGCTTCCTTGCTTGCTTGAGTGGTTGCCATGTATTAAACTTTTGTAGTTGAGAGTGCCACTATAGCCTGTCTTTTTCTCATCCAACTGATTGCTCCTCCAAATAGGTTAAACACATACCCACTTGTAGATCTTCTGCGATCTAGATCTCTAGCCCAGTCTGCATCAACAAAGCCATGTATGTCCATCACTTTTTCCAATCTTGGTCTTCCTTGGTAGCACAATCCATAATTGGTAGTTCCACGCAAATACCTAAAGACCCTCTTTACTGTTTTCCAATGATCCTTCCTTTGTTTTGACATATACCTACTCAAAACTCCCATTGCATGTGCAATGTCTGGTCTAGTACAGACCATTTCATACATCAAACTTCCAATTACATTGGCATATGGAACATGGGACATGTCCTCTTCTTCTTCCTGTGTCTTGGGACACTGATCTGCATATAACTTTACACCTATAGGAATAGGAACCTTGATTGGTTTAATTCCATGCATATTAAACCTCTGCAATATCATCTCAACATATTTTCTCTGATTCAACCAAAGTTTCCTATTTGCATGATCTCTTTTAATTTCCATTCCCATAATGAAGTTAGCAGCACCGAGATCCTTCATGTCAAATTTGGAGGATAGCTGCGATTTCACTCCTTGATAACATCCATGTTATTTCCTACCAACAACATGTCATCAACATACAACACTACATAAATGAAGTGATTACCAACTTGCTTGGAATATACACAGTGATCAACCCTGCTTCTCACAAATCCCAATCCAAGGATGTATGTGTCAAACTTTTGGTACCACATCCTATGTGATTGCTTCAGACCATATAGTGACTTATTTAGCTTACAGACTAGCTCTTTCTTTTCCTTTACTACAAAGCCTTATGGCTGCTTCATGTAGATTTCTTCTTCTATATCCCCATGTAGGAATGATGTCTTCACATCCATCTGTTCCGCTTCAATATCAAAAGCAACAACAATAGATAAAATAAATCTAATAGAAGTTAACTTAGAAACATGAGAAAAAATCTCACCAAAGTCAATTCCCTCTACATGGGAACAACCTTTTGCTACTAACCAAGCTTTGTATTTCTCCACTTTTCCTTCTTCATTAAAATTATTCTTAAACAACCATTTGCTACCAACATATTTTCTTCCAGCTGGAAACTCAACTATATCCCATGCCTCATTCTTATCCAAGGCATCCATTTCTTCAACCATGGCCTTCTTCCAAATTTTACTATCCTCTGAGTTCACTGCTTCCCTGACACTTCTGGGATCATCATCAGTAATAGATAAAACAAAATTGGAACGAAAATCAGGTGGATTATACCTTTCTGGTTGCCTTCTTTCTCTCACTGATCTCCTCAATACTGGGGTATGAGTTTCTTCTTCTTCTTCTTCTTCTACTTCATCTTCTTCAGATGATTAATATTTTGCATCATCCAACTCTAGCTCTATTTTCTCAGGGTCCTCTTGCCTTGGTAGGAATTCTTGTTTGGACACATCTTTTACCTCTCTAAAAACAACATCCTGACTATAAACAGTCTTCTTAGTTTATGGGTTCCAAAGCTTATAACCTTTCACACCATCTTTATAACCAATAAAGATACACTTTTTAGCTTTTTTATCCAGCTTACTCCTATTTTCCTTTGGAACATGTACATAAGCATCACAAACAAACACTCTAAGATGTTGAAGAGAGGGTTTCCTTTTAGTCCATACCTCATGTGGAGTTTTTTCATCCAATGCTGATGAAGGTGATCGATTGACTAGGTAACATGCTGTACCCACTGCCTCTGCCCATAATTCCTATCCTAACTCGACACTGCTGAGCATGCTCCTTGATTTTTCCATCAGTGTCCTATTCATCCTTTCTACAACTCCATTCTTCCAAGGAGTGTATGGAGTAGTCTTCTTCCGTTCTATACCACACTTATTACATAATTCTTCGAATTCATTTCTGCAAAATTCTCCACCATTATCTGTTCTCAATACCTTTATTTTCTTCTTTGTCTGATTTTCTACCAGAGCCTTAAAATATTTAAATTTATCAAATACCTCATATTTCTTTCTAAGAAAATAAATCCATGTGTACCTTGAGAAATCGTCTATGAATGAAACATAATACACAGACTTACCTAGTGATGGAATAGGCATAGGTCCAGACACATCACTATGTATCAATTCTAAGATCCCCTTTGCTCTTGTAGCACTAGATGGGAATCTTACTCGATTCTATTTACCATATATGAAATGTTCACAGAAATCAAAATCTAGAGTGAAATTAGACATACCTTCAACCATGCCTTTACCATGTAGTGTTCGAAGGCCCTTTTCTCCAATATGCCCCAGTCTTTGATGCCACAAC
>JASDQU010102840.1:27073-49381 GCA_032191745.1 Picea mariana
CTTTGACATACGAGTAGGTGGTTTACTAGTAGTTTGTGTACTAGTAGGTTGTGTACCAGTAGACTGTGTGCCAGTAGGCTGTGTACCGGGATCCACAATGATCCATTGTTCTTTGTCTACAAGAAGGTCCTCCATCTTGAGCTTCCATAGCTCAAAGTTTTTACCGTTGAACTTCTCTATCTCGATTCTAGAAGATCTCGCCATTCCTCTTTCTACACTCGAATCTCCACTGAAAAATCTCCCACTAAACCCAAGTTTATCATAGACCCAAGATAAACTTGATCTATCAAGAACGAACCAAATCCTCAGCAACAAAGGCGTCCCTTTGAAGCAAAAAATGAGCTTTGATACCACATGTAAGTTTTAAACCTGTGAAGTAAAGCAATGCATATAGATTCTTAAGAAAAACATAAATTAATCAATGTCTCATACACATAGTACATAGAGATTTATACTGGAAACCCTCAACCGGGGAAAACCTTTCTTATTTTCATTATATCGAATTTCACCATTCACCATACAATATATACAATGTTTTTAGGTATTCCGTAGATACCAAAACCCTAATCCGTTAATCTGGGATTAACTTAGAAAATCGCTAAAAATAGAAAAATACACTAAAAATAGCAAAAACCGCCCAAAAAAAGAATTTGGGGCACTACCTCGAACCCCGTCAGCCCCGGGCTACCGCCCGGTGCCGAATGTTTCACATAACTAGGGGGGGGCATACCTGCCCCCCCCTGGGACCCCCCTAGGAAGTGCTCGATGCACACGACAAAAAGAATACTACTAGAGGGATCGTCAGACATAGTTGTCGAACCTAACGCGCCCACACACACACATGCAAATAATATAACATATACCCAACATGTGGGACACTAATAATATGACCTGTGAGGATGAGCTAAATCATGGTTTTACACAAAAATCTCGCTCTTCTCTATAATCACGAAAATTTGACGTCACTCCTCCTTTGCTGCCTCAGGTTTGCACTACCTTAGATTTTTCAATGAGATTCCTGCAAAAAAACTTTCACAAGATATATATTCAATGCGTTCGATAGGTGCTAATGGGAGTCTCTTGATATCTTATTTATACTTCTTAAGTGCCTTCCTTTAGGGGATATCTTGTAACTTTTTTATCGTTTTTCCTTCTTTTAGGGCTAACCTAGATTCTTGTTGCAACTACTTTACCTATAATTAGTAAACTCATAATTTGTTTGTTACAACTACTTTACCCATAATTAAATTCTTGTTGCAACCACTTTGACTAGCAAACTTCTTGAAGACTTTCTAGAGGCTTCTAGAGGCTTCTAGATTAATTGACTTATTGTTGACCTTCTAGGAGTTTCTAAATTATTCTTGAGCGTCCTCCAATATTTACAAAGCCATATGTCCTCAACCATAAGGAGCCACGTGGCGTACCACCTATCACCGTAAACGATATGACACATACTATCCATCTATGATAGTCTTACTTGTAAATATACTGACCTTTATGTCTTTATTCCTTGATCAACTATGGTTCCATGACCATAGCTTTAGGGTTACCAAAATTTTCTATCGGACTTTCTTCAAGGGTTGACATCAATGAAAATCAACCCAATATTTTCAACAATCTCCCCCTTTGGAATTGATGGCAACACTTTGATGCAGCGCTGATGGCATGAAAACACTTATGCTTATGCTCCCCCTATGACCATTGCTCCTTCTGTAATCATGCCTATGTTCTTTCTCTCCATTTCCATGCCTTTGATTACTCTCTCCCCCCCCCCTTTGACATCAAGGGAAAAGGATAACTTCCCTTTGGGGTTTCTCCCCCTGTATAAACTATCATTTCGGATGCCCCCCCTATCCAAAAGCCTCAAATATTTCTGCTACCCTTTTTCTCTTCATGGTGCTCCTTCATGTAAATCCATGAAATATGTTAAATGCATTCAAAACTTCAATGTGGGGTAGAAATTACTGGAAGTTTCTGTCGAAGATACTCAAAGGTCTCTCTCAGAAGAGGTTTGGTGAAGATATTTGCAATGTATTCTTTTGTTCCAATATACTCGACCCTGATATTCTTCTCTGCAACCTGTTCTCATAAAAAGTGAAACTTGATGATCCAGAATGGATCCAGGAACCAAAATGGGTCCAGGAAGGCCTAAAAATAAAAGTGCTCAAAATGGCTTCAAAACGAACGTGTGTGTTATCTCCTCAAATAAATCAATCGAGTTATTTCATTTTAGGTGATAGGATGTATTTTAAAAAATACATTATTAATTTTTAAAATCTCATTTTTGAGAGCTTTATGCATGTAATAAAGTTAGAATAAACTTTTGCTTAGTTTTCTGTTGATCTAGTTCAAATCTCAGGTTTCGGTGGCTTAGGTGAACATTTCGATTGTTCATTAGCCATCGAAAGCCTTAGCTTTTGGTAGCTAAAACAAAGGAATTCAGGGCTATTTTAGCCACCGAAATTGCAGGAGCGGGGGAGGAGTCAGCACGTCCTTTCACATGTTTCAACTGTCGGGTTTGAAGTTTTATAATTACAATTAGCCACCGAAAAGACAAGAGAACGAACCGTTCATGTCTGGGAGCTGATATTTGTATGATATAAAAGAATCTTTTCGGATTGCTGTATCATCAAACCATATGCTTACGTACCCTCCATCATTACAGTTATCGACCATGATTGCTGCAAATCACAAACCGTTCTACCGCATCCCTTGTAATTAGTGCCACGTTCTAAATCTCACCTCAGGTTTCTCATCTCTGTCACAATCGAGCCAAATCTCCCTAATTCTACGTTGTGTAAATTTCCCCCGAAATTTGTTTCTTCGATCATAGGTGTACAGAAGCATTGTGACAGATGAAGAAAGGAGGATCAACCCTGAGGAAAGAGCTCAACAACATTAGTTATTGGGAATCACACCCGAAGGTATGTCAACTTTTTTGGGACGCAGGGTGTTATAGTTTTTGTAAAAAATTACAGAGTTCTCATCAGCAGGTGGCAGAGGCCTTTTCCCTAAATTTCAATGGAAAGAAAGCAATCATAGGTCAAGATGAATTCGAGGTAGATGAAGCCCTCATAGCCGAGGTGATAGATCTTCCCAGGACTAGAGAAAAATGGTTTAAAACTACTGTCACTAAGAATGTTTAATTCAGGTCTTATTTGAAACTAGAACACAAGGGTTTGATATGGAAGAAAGACATTCCCGTGTCTTTCCTTGAAGAGAAATGGAAGCAGTTACTAAAAGCCATTATGTTCTACATAACTTGTGAAGGTAGATACAATAGGGTGATGATTTACCATTTCAAACTCATGAATCATTTTACTGGTAGAAACCCACTCAATCTGCCCTATTTTCTCCACATAAACTTATCCAAAATGGCTCATCAAGTCAAGGCCAAGCTCAATAAAGTTGCAGGTAGACTATCCCACCACAGTCTGATTAAACTTTTGGTTTGTGAGTTGTTGCAAAGAAGAGGCAAAGAGTGGAATTACTTCTTGTTCTAGAATGATTTTCAGACTGAGGTACATCCAAAGGGTAAAAAGAGTCCTCATTCCCAGAAGTCTTCCACTCCCAGAAGTGGAAAGAGGATGAGGAGAGCTATCTCTCCAGCTCCACTTAATCAACCCTCTCCTTCCTCTAAGCTTAATAAAACTAAGAAGAAATTGAAATTCAACAGTGAAAAAGAAAAGGCCAAAGAAGCCCCAGTGAACAAAAGCATTCCTAATCTTCCTTACACAGACTCGGAGGATGAAGAGCACCAGATTGAAACAGGGCACGAGGATTCAGTGACCACAGGGCGTGAAAATTCTATTTTTGTAGATATATACACAGCAAGTTATGAAGACCTTCCATCACCTACACCTCAAGAAGAACAAGAACCACAAATTGCAGATCTGCCTCATCTAGCAAACGAGTGAAGCTGAGTAAATAAAAGGAAATCAAGAAGCTTAAGAAGAAGTTAGTTGAACAAGAAGTGCTAGAAAGGGTAATTAAAACTAGATATTAAACCCTGTTGAAAAACTTTGTAGAAAGCAACTCATCCTTGGAAAGATTAGCTCATGAAATCATAAAGGAAAAGAAAAAGAAGGACACTATTATAAAAGACTACAACAACTTATGGAGAGTAGCTCAGGGCTTGAAGAAAAAGGTGAGGGATTTGAGGAAACAAGCTATGTCTTCAAAACACCGGGCTCAAACACATGCTACTCTTGAAACCATAGCAGAGGTGGCAGTTCAATGCAATGAACCTGAGGCAGCCAGTAATCCTACAATCTTTGAGCAAGATGCAGAAGCCTAAAAAGATCAACCCTAAGGCGTTTTTGAGCTAAGACAAAAGGTATTTTTGAAATTTTGATAATTTCACTAATCTCAGGTTTTGGTGGCTTAGGAGAACATATCGATTGTTCATTAGCCACTGAAAGCAGAGATTTCGGTAGCTAATTGGTCCGAATTCTATCTACTCTAGCTACCGAAAGCACTGATAAGGCAAAAAGTTAATATTTTTGCACAAATCCAAGTTTTCCTTGTCCAAAAGCCTTAGAAATGGTTCCAATCGATGGAAAATAATTAATGAAATCCTTATCAAGTGTTTGTTTTGGTTTTGGAGATGCTCTATAAGACAGAAAGGTCAAAACATAGTTAGCTATTTTCAAGGATATAAAGCTGTTTGACTGTCAATAGGTGTCATTTTCGACTCCTTCCATATCACATGAAATCCAACAGCCTCGGAAGGTTCACTACACCTGCCAAAGAATATGAAGAACATAAAGATCATTCGAGGATATGAATTGACCTAGTTTATAGGATCTTTGCCTATTTTCTTGGGCCAGTTATTGATTTTCTATTTTAGGCAAAAATTTGATCTAGTATTCTAGGATCTTGAAACTATTTGTAAAGGGCTATAAAGCCCAGAACATTTGATGAACAAAGGGTTCGATTTTAAGTTCTATAATCTACTGTTATTGTGAAAAAGACACTTTCTTTAATATATTAAGCCTGAAAGCTTCTTTCACTGTTATTGTCAGACTCTCTTTTATCTTTTTTTATGCCTATGAGTTGAAATCATTCCTTTATCTATGTTTAATGGTCCCATGGTAACTGTCATCTTACCTTTGATTGTTAAGCAAGAATCATAATCATTCTTTGCTAGTTTGTTGACCCATCATATATATTGCCTATGTATGTTCTGGTTAATTCATTGGTTTTCTTATCCATTTGATCTACAAACCTATCTGATAATAGCTCTTGAAGGCCTTGTATTGCATGAATATAGCTAGACTGTCTTGAAGAAACAATCCAGTGATTTAAGATATCCATCTTGATCCAAACCCACACCCATTATTGAGAAAATAGTTACAAAAATGTTAAGTTACCACGCATCTCTGAGATACAGCCTAGGAGAGTTTCCTGGAGTGATAACAAATTGGCGTCATTGCCAGGGAGAGGAGATTGAAGCTCAGCTTCCTTGGGAGACAACAAGATCCAACTTTGATGATAAACAAAGTTTGGACACATTTTCGGTTGTAATCATCTATCTAGCGGCTCCATTGGAATGAAGTGGCTTCAAGAAGGGCTCATACCAGAGAAAATGAAGAAAGACCACTGGCAACACCAGTTCCAGATCCCAAGAAGATCATCAGAAGTGGAAAAGAATTGCAAAGACAAACTTCTATATTTGAAAGAGCATCTAAACCAGGTATTTCAAGAAACACTTCTTTTGTATTTAGAGAACCTCTTATCAAATCCCCTTTTGCTGAAACTTCTAGTTCTCAGAAAATTGAAATTGTGTCAGAAAGATTGAAGGGTGATGAGCCTTCAATTTCCACTGATGTTATAGATTATATTTCTGAGCATATGATGAGAAGAAGTTTTAGAATCTATCCAAGAAGAGGACTCTCCCTCTTCCTTGAATTCTTCACAAACTGAGCATGTAGAATTTTTTTTCCATACTCATACCAGTCTGCCTGTTCTTGAAGATATTTTACAAGATCTTTCCTCTAAGGGTGAAGAAAACTTGGCCTTGCTTCTCGGCCAGTTTTACAGTGCTTCTTACTTTCCACCTTATTCAGGAAACACATTCCAGGGTAGTCATCCTACCAGTGCTTCCTCATCATTCCTCAGTGAAGTAAGACCACCATTGTCCATAGTCCCACCTATTCCATCTCAAGCATCATCTACATAAACTTCTTCCTCTGCATCAACCCCCAAGATTTCCATGGCTGCCCCTTTGAAAAAAATGGAACAAATCTTAGCCAATAGGTATGCTCCTCTTGTGTTTCCCAATCCCTTATCAGCCATGCCAACAGGAGATTATCAGAAATATATGCCAAATTTTATTGGATCTGGGGATTATAATACTGAAGAACATATAGAATCTTTCTATGCTTATGCTAAGAATATTAACATTTCAGAGGAAGATGTTTGGACCATAAATTTTGTGTAGAGCTTGGATGGTCAATCCAGGAAGTGGTTCAAGGAAT
Source organism: Picea mariana (assembly GCA_032191745.1). NCBI lineage: Eukaryota > Viridiplantae > Streptophyta > Pinopsida > Pinales > Pinaceae > Picea > Picea mariana. The sequence goes on from JASDQU010102840.1 coordinate 33,553, forward strand.
TGCCAACAAATTTAGTGGCAGGCATTGAGCAGTTAGATGAAGTGTTTTTGAAACATTGGGGAGAAAGAAGAGACCTCTTGTATTATATTACTTAATTTGGAAATCTAAGAAGAGAAAATGGGGAGTCTATCTCAGACTTCACCAAAAGATTCAATAAGATGTTTGGCAAGATGTCAGCAGAGATCAAGCCAACTGATGCATCAACAAAGATTACTTACTCTTCTACCTTTGATCTAGAATTTTGCTTAATCCTTAGAGAAAGAAGGTCAACCACACTCGCTTTAATGCAAGATGCCACTCTTGAGGTTGAATCTAACATTATGGCATCTCATAAACTTAAAGAAAAATTTGAGAGAAAGAAGTTGTGTGATGATCCTCCTTCTTCTTCAAATACCAAAATGGAAAAGATGGCCAAGATGTTGGACAACCTGACCTTGGAAATGTCAAAACTAAAAATTCAGAGTCAGCAACCAACAAGAAGTAAAGAGCCTAATGTATATGCTCCCAGGAATCCAAATGAATTCCCCTACAGAAGGAACAATCAGCAGGTCCAGATCCTTTAGAGAGACAAGAATGCAGCTGAAGACCAAAGGATTAGGGCCCCCTTCCAAAATGTTGTCCTAGAAGAAGAGCAAGAGTTATCTCATGGTGAAATTGAAGAAGAAGAGGACATCAATTGTTTCAAGGATGATGCTAATTCCTCTTTCTTAACACAAACAGATTATGTGGAAGCCCTCATGCATGAGTAGATTAAGGAGACAAGCATTGAAGAATATTTTTATCAAACAAATGATCAGCCAGGTTACAATTTAAGATCTAAGACTGATGTTTCAAATCCATTCCTTGCTACCCCTAGAAAAAATAAAGAAGCTGCTGCCAAGCAACCTCTTGTTCTTGCTAAGCAGATCTCCACTCCTGCAAAACAACAACAGAATCCTTTGCAGCCCCAAGCTAAGGAACAGGTGTCCCTTAGAGCTCTCTCTAATGAGGTAAAACCTTCCGACAAAATATCATATTCATTTAATTTCGAATTAGAAATTCATAAGGTAAAAACACCTATGCCATTGACTGAACTTATGAAGAATGAAATATTCAAGTCTCCCATCCTGAAGTCCCTTCAACCAAAGACTCCCATATCTGCTGATTATGTAAACCTTTAGGATGAAAATCCCACAGTGGCCATAGAACCTATGGTTGAGGACCGAGATGATTCTTGTCCACCCTTCTACATATCCCTGAATGTCCATGACAAGATCCTTCACAACTACTTGCTTGACTCCAGAGCATCACACAATCTTATGCCTAAAGAAGTGATGGATGAGCTTGGGCTTGACATCACAAAGCCATACCATGATCTCTTCTCTTTTGACTCTAGGAAAGTCAGATGCCTCAGCCTCATCAAAGACCTTTTCATAAACCTTGCCCATCTGCCAATGAGAAGCATGGTAATGGATGTTGTAGTGGCTGATATCCCACCCAAGTTCAGTCTCCTCTTGTCACATTCATGGAGCAAAAGGCTAGGTGGTACCCTGCAGATGGATCTTTTGTATGCTACAATCTCGGTTTTTGGAGGAGAGGTAAAGAGACTTTACAGAGAAAATCATCTTGCCTACATCATTAGTGATGAGAAAAGTTCTATAAATCACCCTATCTATGCATTAGACACAGACTTTGGGGCATGCATTCTGCAAATAGATGATTCTTAGCCAGCTCCTTTGTAGCTCACAAAGCCTACTTATCAGCAGACTGATGGAGATAGTACTCCCGTTTGGAGCATGTTCTTTGATGGTGCCAGTACCAAAGACTCAGCAGGTGCAGGTGTAGTCTTGATTTCTCCTTCAAAAGAGGCTATTCATTTGTCTTTTAAACTTGATTTCAAAACTACTAACAATATAGAAGAGTATGAGGCTTTGCTGTTGGGATTAAACTCTGCCAAGGAGTTGGGATTCAAAGGAATAAAAGTGTTTGGAGATGCGGATCTCATCATACATCAAGTGAATAGTACTTTCCAAGAAAAACATGTCAGGTTGAAAGCTTACAGGGATGAGGTATGGAAAATCAGGGACTCTTTTTCCATTTTTGATATTTCTTATATGCCCAGAGATATGAATCACCTAGTTGATTCCCTTGCCGTCTCAGCTAGTATGTTCATTCCTCCCATGCCTCCTAGACTAAATTACAAAATCCAATTCAAATATAGACCATCCCTGCCGGATAATGTCAAATATTGGAAAGTTTTGAAGATGATGATGAGTTTAGTAGATTTCTTCTGGTTGTAGATGAATTTTCTGATATGCATATTGACCAGAAAAATCAAAATGTAGAGGAATCCAAAAATCCAAAGCTAAAAAGAAAAATGGGTCAACATGATATTGTTCATCTGCCCAACAATTATATACCTCGGGGTTTGGTGCCTCTTGAGAATCTTTTCGACCAAAACAATGTCCCCTACAAACCTGATAAGAAGGAGAAGGATCCTGTTGTCCATGAGCACAATATAGGAAGCCAAAATCATCCTAAATCCATAAATCTGTCCACTGAATCAACTTCTGATCAGAGGTCAGAATATTGCAGCATTTAGAAGGAATTTGCTGATGTTTTTGCTTGTAAATACAGTGATCTAAAAACCTATAATCCTGATGTCATTCAACATTAGATTCCCCTTGAGAAAGACACCATCCCTTTCAAACAAAAACTAAGACCTATCAGTCCTCTCCTATTTCCTATAATTGAAAAAGAAATCAAAAATATCCTTGATGCCAAAATCATAATCCCATTAAGATACTCTAAATGGATTTCAAACCTAGTAATAGTGAGAAAGAAAAATGGCGAGATCAGGTTATGTGTTGATTTAATAAACTTAAATAAATTCTCAAAGAAAGATAACTATCCCCTACCCAAGATGGAACACTTGCTGCAAAGAATTTCAGGGGCCACTGTCATGTCTTTCCTAGATGGATTCTCAGGCTATAACCATGTTTCTGTACATCCTGATGACCAAGAAAAAAATGCCTTTACTACTCCTTGGGGTACCTTCATGTACGCCAAGATGCCATTCAGGCTAATGAATGCCGGGGCCACTTTTTGGAGGGCCATGGACATAGCTTTCGTGGGAGAGAAGGACAAGTTTGTCCTCATCTATCTTGATGATATCAAAGTCTATTCTAGCAGTCATGAAGAGCATCTGAAGCATATGAAAAGATTATTTTTGAAATGCAGACAGTTCGGGAATTCGCTGAACCCCCAAAAGTCTCAATTTTCTCTCAAAAAGGGTAAGCTCCTAGGCCACATTGTTTTAGCAGAGGGAGTGAAAATTGATCAAGCTCGGGTGGAAGCGATTCAGAAGTTGTCCATACCAATGTAAAAGAAGGATATCCAATCTCTACTCGGTAAGATAAATTTTGCCAAAAGATTTATTCCTAATTTTGTTGAGTTAGTGAAACACATAACCTCTATGCTAAAAAAGGGATCTGAGATAAAATGGACAGACAATGCAAGAAGTTTATTTCAGAATATCAAATAGGCTATCATGGAATCTCCCACTCTAATCAGTCCGGATTACACCAATAACTTCTATATTTTCTCTTTTGCTTCCTATGACACAGTGGCAACAGTCTTGTTACAAAAAGATGATGAAGGTCTTGATCACCCGGTGGCTTTCTTCAAAAAATCACTCAGGGATGCTGAACTAAGGTATGATCCTATAGAAAAACAAGCTTATGCTCTCATTAAGTCATTAAAATCTTTCAGAATTTATATCCTCCATGCAAAGGTTGTTGCCTATGTTCCTTCAGCCTCTGTGAAGGATGTCTTGACTCAGCCTGATATTGATGGAAATAGAGCTAAATGGATCACAAATATGATTGAGTTTGACATAGAATTGAAGCCCACTAAGCTGGTTAAAGGCCAAGGCCTTGCCAAGATTTTGACAGAAGAGAACTGTGATCTTTTGGAAATAAATTTCATTGGGGAAAGTTTAGCAAGTTTGCAGATAGGGGTAGCAACGGAAGAACAACATGACAGCCAGTAGGTGGCCGAGAATTTGTCTTCATGTGAGTGGTATTAAGGTATTATTCATTTTTTATAGAAGTTGGAGGTTTATCCTAAACTTAGCATGACTCAAGCCCGAGCCCTTAAGCTCAGAGCAATTAAATTTTGCATTAATGATAATCTTTTGTATTGAAAAGATCCTACTGGTTTACTACTGAGATGCTTAGAAAAAGAAGAGTCAACTGAATTCATGCATCAGTTTCATTTGAGTATTTGTGGAGGCCATCATTACTGGAATTCCACAACTCATAAAATCTTAAGGGCTGGGTATTATTGTCATTTTATTTTTTCATATGTGTGCGCCTTTGTGAAATCTTGTGATAAGTGCCAAAGATTCACAAGAAAACAACAACTAAAATCTCTACCCCTGAGACCTATTGTAGTGAATGGTCCTTTTTAGCAGTGGGGTTTATATTTCATAGGCGAGATTAATCCTTCATCTAGTGGTCAACATAAATGGATCTTGGTAGCCACTGACTATTTTACCAAGTGGATAGAGGAAATCCCCACTAGAAATTCCACTCATCAGGTCATCATGAAGTTTCTCTATGAAAACATTCTGATCAGATTCGGTTGCCCAAAAAGGTTAGTGATAGATAATGCAACAACCTTCAAAGATGATGCATTGGTTGACATGTGTAAGTCAATGGACATTCAATTGGTACACTCTACTTCCTACTACCCTCAAAGCAATGGCCTTTTCGATTTGTCCAATAAGATTCTAGTCAGAATCATCAGAAAGATGTTGGAGGAGAATCAAAAGAGATGGGATTCTAAACCAAAGTTTTCTCTTTGGGCAGACAAAGTAACTAACAAGAAATCCATAGGAACTTCTCCCTTCAAACTGGTTTATGGACCTAATTCCATTTTCCCCATTCAGCTAGTTTTACCAGTGGCTAAGTTCTTTCAAGAAGAACAAACCGAATCAAATGATATGGTGAGAAGAATGCTTGACTTGGTAGAATTGTAGCAGGTCAGAGAATAGCTGGTGGATAAATTAGAAGCTCATCAAAAGAGGATCAAGGATAATTTTGACAGGAAAGCAAAGGTGGATGACTTTCAGGTTGGTGACTGGGTTCTGAAATGGGATGCTCTCAAACAAGATAAAGGCAAGCATGGAAAGTTTGACTCGTTGTGGACTGGTCCATTCATGATAACTCAAGTACAACACAACAACACCTTCATTCTGCAAAGTTTGGAAGGTGAAGAAATGTTTGGTGGCCCAGTCAATGGGCATTTTTTGAAACTCTATTTCATCTAAGGCTTCAAAGCCTTGTTGTTGTAAATTTTATTTTCAGTTTTTTGTTTTTTTTTAGAAATAACTCCATGCCCAATGGAAGCACTAGCAGATAGGTGTGAATTTTTGTTTTACAGGAAAGGCATTGGTTCTGTGGTTCTTGAAACCTCACAGGGAGGCTTTCACCCCCAATAGGAGCCAATATTATCTCCTCAAATAAATCAATCGAGTTATTTCATTTTAGGTGATAGGATGTATTTAGAAAAATACATTATTAATTTTTTAAAGCTCATTTTTGAGAGCTTTATGCATGTAATAAAGTTAGAATAAACTTTTTCTTAGTTTTCTGTTGATCTAGTTCAAATCTCAGGTTTCAGTGGCTTAGGAGAACATTTTGATTGCTCATTAGCCATCGAAAGCCTTAGCTTTCGATAGCTAAAACAAAGGAATTCAGGGCTATTTTAGCCACTGAAATCGCAGGAGCAGGGGAGGAGTTAGCACGTCCTTTCACACATTTCAAATTTCGGGTTTGAAGTTTTATAATTACAATTAGCCACCGAAAATACAGGAGAACGAACCGTTCATGACCGGGAGCTGATCTCTGTATGATATAAGCGAATCTTTTCGGATTATTGTATCATCAAACCATATGCTTACGTACCCTCCATCATTACAGTTATCGACCATGATTGCTACAAATCACAAACCGTTCTATTGTATCCCTTGTAATCAATGCCACGTTCTAAATCTCGCCTCAGTTTTCTCATCTCTGTCACAGCCGAGCCGAATCTCTCTAACTCTACGCTGTGTAACTTTCCCCCGAAATTCGTTTCTTCGATCACATGTGTACAGAAGCATTGTGATAGATGAAGAAAGGAGGATCAACCCTGAGGAAAGAGATTGACGACATCAGTTACTTGGAATCACACCTAGAGGTATGTCAATTTTTCTGGGACGCAGGGTGTTATAGTTTTTGTAAAAAATTACAGAGTTCTCATCAGTAGGTGGTAGAGGCCTTTGCCCTGAATTTCAATGGAAAGAAAGAAATCATAGGTTGAGATAAATTTGAGGTAGATGAATCCCTCATAGCCGAGGTGACAGAGCGTCCCAGGATTGGATAAAAATGGTTTAAAACTATTGTCACTAAGAATGTTGAATTCAGGTCTTATTTGAAACCAGAACACTGGGGTTTGATATGGAAGAAAGACATTCCCGTGTCTTTCCTTGAAGAGAAATGGCAGCAGTTACTAAAATCCATTATGGTCTACATAACTTGCGAAGGAAGATACAATAAGGTGATGATTTACCATTTCAAACTCATGAATCATTTTACTGGTAGAAACCCACTCAATCTGCCCTATTTTCTCCACAAAAGCTTATCCAAAATGGCTCATCAAGTCAAGGCCAAGCCCAATAAAGTTGCAGGTAGACTATCCCACCACATTCTGATTAAACTTTTGGTTTGTGAGTTGTTGCAAAGAAGAGGCAAAGAGTGGAATTACTTCTTGTTCTGGAATGATTTTCAGACTGAGGTACAGCCAGAGGGTAAAAAGAGTCCTCATTCCAAGAAGTCTTCTACTCCCACAAGTGGAAAGAGGAGGAGGAGAGCTATATCTCCAGCTCTAGTTAATCAACCCTCTCCTTCCTCTAAGCTTAATAAAACTAAGAAGAAATTGAACTTCAACAATGAAAAAGAAAAGGCCAAAGAAGCCCCATTGAACAAAAGCATTCTTAATCTTCCTTACACAGACTCAGAGGATGAAGAGAACTAGATTGAAATAGGGAACGAGGATTCAGTTACAACAAGGTGTGAAATATCTGTTTTTGTAGATATATACACAGCAAGTTATGAAGACCTTCCATCACCTACACCTCAAGAAGAACAAGAACCACAAATTGCATATTTGCCTCATCTAGCAAAAGAGTGAAGCAGAGTAAATCAAAGGAAATCAAGAAGCTTAAGAAGAAGTTAGCTGAACAAGAAGTGCTAGAAAGGGTAATTAAAACCATATATTAAACCCTATTGAAAAAATTTGCAGAAAGCAACTCATCCTTGGAAATATTATCTCATGAAAGCATAAAGGAAAAGAAAAAGAAGGACAAGATTGTAAAAGACTACAACAACTTGTGGAGAGTAGCTTAGGGCTTGAAGAAAAAGTTGAGGGCTTTGAGGAAACAAGCTATGTCTTCAAAACACCGGGCTCAAACACATGCTACTCTTGAAACCCTAGCAAAGGTGGCAGTTCAGTGCAATGAACCAGAGGCAGCCAGTAATCCTACAGTCTTTGTGCAAGATGCAGAAGCCTTAAAAGATCATCCCTAAATCATTTTTGAGCTAAGAAAAAAGGTATTTTTGAAATTTTGATAATTTCACTAATCTCTGGTTTCGGTGGCTTAGGCGAACATATCGATTGTTCATTAGCCACTGAAAGCAGAGCTTTCGGTAGCTAATTGGTTTGAATTCTTTCTCCTCTAGCTACCGAAAGCACTGATAAGGCAGAAAGTTAATATTTTTGCACAGATCCAAGTTTTCCTTGTCCAAAAGCCTTAGAAATGGTTCCAATCGATGGAAAATAATTAATGACATCCTTATCAAGAATTTGTTTTGGTTTTGGAAATGCTCTACAAGACAGAAAGGTCAAAAAACGATTAGCTATTTTCAAGGATATAAAGCTGTTTGACTGTCAATAGGTGTCATTTTCGACTCCTTCCATATCACATGAAATCCAATAGCCTCGAAAGGCTCACTACACCTGCCAAAGAATCTGAAGAACATAAAGATCATTCGAGGATATGAATTGACCTAGTTTATAGGATGTTTGCCTATTTTCTTGGGCCAGTTATTGATTTTCTATTTTAGGCAAAAATTCGATCCAGTATTCTAGGATCTTGAAACTGTTTGTAAAGGGCTATAAAGCCCAGAACATTTGATGAATAAAGGGTTCGATTTTGAGTTCTATAATCCACTGTTATTTTGAAAAAGACACTTTCTTTAATATATTAAGCCTGCAAGCTTCTTTCACTGTTATAGTAAGACTCTCTTTTATCTTTTTCTATGCCTATGAGTTGAAATCATTCCTTGTCTATGTTTAATGGTCCCATGGTAACTGTCATCTTACCTTTGATTGTTAAGCAAGAATCATAAGCATCCTTTTCTAGTTTGTTGACCCATCATATATATTGCCTATGTATGTTCTGGTTAATTGATTGGTTTTCTTATCCATTTGATCTACAAACCTATCTGATAATAGCTATTGAAGGCCTTGTATTGCATGAATATAGCTAGACTGTCTTGAAGAAACAATCCAATGATTTAAGATATTCATATTGATCCAAACCCACACCCATTATTGAGAAAATAGTTACAAAAAGGTTAAGTTACGAGGCATCTCTGAGATACAGCCTAGGAGATTTTCTTAGAGTGATAACAATGTGCATGGGCCTCGTCGATCCAAACCTAACACAACTTGAACGGGCTCAAATAGACACTGTATGCAAAAGATATTGTGATCTGTTCATTTTGCCAAACAATCAAACTTTTTGATGATTGTGCAGTCTGTACACTGAGTACAGTGTTGACGTGGCACCTAACTGTACATGTCGTATGACTGTACAATGATGTGGAAGGTACATTGGCATGCTGACTTGGAATACAGGTGGTTGAATCAAGCTCTGACACATGGAATATATTTGAGAAAATGGTATGGTGCCACATGGCCCAGTCTTGGGGTGCCACATGGCACCCCTCTATTGGTCGACGGTTGGAAAAATTGTATCGACTCTTGGGGAGTCAAATATGTGACCTCCAATCTGGGCCGAGAGTTCTTTGGCAGGGCTGGGCTACCAGCCCGCCCACTTTATTCCTTCTTAACTATAGTCTAAATGTATTAAATGAATTTAATTTATTAATATGGCGGTGGGGTAAAGGGTCGAGGCTAGGCCCCAGCCCGCAGTCCAATGCACACTATACGCCCGAACCATATGACTACGATCCATTCCTTAAATCATTTGGCACGTGGTATTTTGGGTATAGCCCCTGGCACATATGACCATTTACAATATGACCACTCCTTTGATGTATAACACAGGTGTGTGTGGTTAGCGCCCAATCGGTCGGGCTAGCCCATCGACCAAGGCGCATGACCAGGGGCCAAGCTAACGATGCGAGCACATGGAGGTATAGGTGGCGACCATATGGCCAAGCCACATGACCAAGGGCTGATGGTTAAGGGGGCCATCAAGACAGTGCCAACCCATGGACATCTGGAGGACGCACATGTGACTGAGGGCCCATGTGAAGGGGGATACGCCCTATTATTTTCCAAAAAGTGGGTTTTTTAAACTATAATATATGATTTTATTTGATTTTTAAGCCCGTTTGAGGGCATTTTGGCCATTTTGAGAGGATCTGAAGCCCTTTTTGAGGCCATATCTTGGGGGCATGCTAAGTTCTTGAAAACATGGAGGGAGGTTCAGAACAAGGAAATTCTAAAGAATTGAAAATCTAAAGCCATTTTTATGTAGGGAAGCCATTGAGGAGAGAAACTTTGTGGGCCATTTTTGGGAGCTTCGTTCATTCGTTTTCAGTGCCGTCCATTTTGATGGGTTCTTGAGATCTAGAAAAACACAACCAGATCAGTTTGTAATCCATTTGGAATTTTTATGATGTATGTTTGAAGCTTTGAAGATAAATAAGAAAGCCTCACGCACCGAGACAAAGGCCCAGAGACGTAGGTGATATTGCCAAACTATGTTATCAACTTTTGTTGTTATGGTTTGTTGTTTCTTGTGCTTATTTCCAGATCTGTATATTTTATATGGCTGCCATGTTTCATCATTAATTATTCTTCTTTAATCAATTTCCTGAATGGTTAATTAACCCATTCTTTAAGAACTTAACCATAGTCTTTAAAAGATCATTTCGGATCAAGTGGTATCAAATCTAGTTGATGGTTGGTTTTTGAGTTTGCATGATTACTAGGGAAAGGATGAATCGTGGTGAAAGCGAGCTTGTTGAAGAGAATCCTGAATTGGATTGAGAAAGAGAAATTCTCAAAGTGAGAAGATGGCATCGGAAGAGGGACTTTCATATGAGGAGAAAGAGTTTCGAAAGAATTTCTTAACCATGTCGGAGATGATGAAGATTCTATATGAGGATTACTTGGAACGGAAGAGACCGATTCTAGGTGAATCTTCAAAGGTCAAAAGTGAAGAAGGAGAGGATCCTCCTCAAAATCCTCCTTCACCTCCTTCTTCTCCATAAACTTCTTCTTCTTCAAGTTCAAGTTCCAAATACACCGCAAGAAAACATGTCCACAAACATAAAAATGAAATGCCTTTACTTAAGATTGATGTGAAATTTGAATTACCTATGTATGATGGTGAAGTCAATGCAGTGAGGCTTGATAATTGGGTTAGACAGATGGAGGTTTATTGCAGTGTGCAATAAATCAAGGATGAGGCAACTCAAATCAAGTTGGCATCGCTTCGTCTTGTAGGCACAACACTCATCTGGTGGAAAAACAAGTTGCAAAATGACACACAAAAAGTGGGTAATGTATTTCCATCATGGCAACTTTTTGTTTCTGCACTTAGAAAACAATTTTATCCTTTGAGTTATAAAGAGAAGTCTTTAATTGAATGGAAATGTCTTAAACTAAGAAAGGGACAAACATTGCAAGAATACACAGATGGATTTCGTAAAATGGCATTGATGTTATATATTCCTTTACATACCCAAGAAACTCTTATGAAGTATATAGGACATTTACTTGCACATATTCGTAACAATGTATTTATGTTTTGACCTACTAATATTGATGAGGTTTTTGTACAAGTAACATACATTGAGGTAGGGAAAACATGAATTGGTGTATCAGGGGAATCGTCTTCAAGAAAAGAGGACAAAAGGAAGTGGAATAGTAAGAAGGCAAATTCAGTGGCAAGAAAGGAATAGAAACTCTCTTGCAAGAAGTGCAAGAAAGAAGGGCATGATGATGACCATTGCTGGAAATTGCATCTCAAGAAGAGACTGAAGTGGTTCAAAGAGATGAAAGGGAGGCAAAAAGTTGCAGCAACATCATGACCAATAGACTTGGGATCAGATTCGAGTGATGAATCTAAAATTTCAGCGGTTGGTTTGGTAGGTAAAATTGGTGATGGATATGATTCTAGAAGTAAATTGTTTCACATGAGGGTCATAATGAGGCATACTAATGTCAACACAATGATATATAGTGGATATGAATCTAACTTGATTTCAGAGGAAGTGGTTAAACAATTGGGATTAAAAAATAAGATGCATCATAAGCCTTACTCACTTAAATGGATAAGCAACAACCATAAATTGCAGATAACAAAGCAATGCACATTAAAGTTTGCAATTTCATCTAAGTTTGTGGATGAGGTAATGTGTGATGTGATTCCACTCAATGAATATGGAATGGTCTTAGGCAGTCCTTATTTGTATGATCACAAAGCAATCTTCTACAAGGAACAAAATCAATATCACTTAATCAAAGTAGGCAAAGAATATGTTGTACATGCTCATCACTTAAAAGAAAATCAATCTCTTCAAACAATGGAACAATTAAGGAAGGAATCTCATGCAAGAAACACACCTATAATTGTGCCAAATCAAGTAATTTATCTTAAGCAAGAACATGAGATGATTGTAGAATGGAAGTTCAATCCTACTTTGCTTCAAGGTAAGCTAATGTCGTGCAAGTATTACAAACATATTAGCTCATTTGCAGTCATATTTATGATGTTATCATTAGTAATGTTGTCAACATGGATGATAGTGGCTTCAGTAAGATGTGATAGAGTACAAGTGGCTAACAATATGCTATCAGTTATCATGGTTGTTTTATAGTTGATCTTGATGCAACAGGTGCACAGGACAAAGTTTAAAGACAGGGAATAAGTGGGGTGGCCTATCCTGTACTTGATGAATCATTAGTATCCTTTTGGAGGACCAAAAGGTCTTATTAGGGAGGCATGATCCAGGAACCAAAATGGGTCTAGGAAAGCCTAAAAATAAAAGTGCTCGAAATGGTTTCAAAATGGATGTGTACGTAGGCCTCATCGATATGAACCCAATGCAAATTGAACGGGCTCAAATGAACACCGTATGCAAAAGATATCGAGGTCTGTTTGTTTTGACAAACATGCAAAATTTTTGATGACTATGCAGTCCATACAGTGTTGATGTGGAAACTAATTGTACAGGTTGTATGGGTGTACATTGACATGGTAGGTACATTGGCATGCTGACTGGGTAGACAAGTGGTCGAATCAAGCTATGACACATGGCATATATTTGAGCGAATGGTATGGTGCCATGTGGCCCAATATTGTGCTACCATGTGGCACCCCTCTATTAGTCGGTGGTTGGAAAAATTGTATGGACTCCTAGGGAGTCAAACCCATGACCTCTAATTCGGGCAACGAGTGCTTTGGTAGGGCCAGGCTACCAACCCTCCAACTTTATTCCTTATTAACTATAGTCTAAATGTATTAAATGAATTGAAGTTTGTAATATGGTGGTGGGGTAAAGGGTCGGGTCTAGGCCCTAGACCGTGGTCCAATGCACACTATATGCCCAAACCATATGACTACGACCCATTCCATAAATTGTTTGGCGCACAATATTTTGGGTATAGCCCCTGGCACATACGTCCGTTTACAATATGACCACTCCTTTGATGTATAACACATGTGTGTGTGGTTAGCGCCCGATCGATTGGGCTAGCCCGTCGACCAAGGTACGTGACCAGGGGCCAAGCTAACGATGTGAGCACATGGATGTATAGGTGGCGACCATATGGCTAAGCCACATGACCAGGGGCCGATGGTTAAGGGGGGCAACAAGCCAATGCCAACCCATGGACACCTGGAGGACGTGCATGTGACCAAGGGCCCACGTGAAGGGGGTTGCACCCTATTATTTTCCAAAAAGTGGGTTTTTAAACTATAATATATGATTTTATTTGATTTTTAATCCCATTTGAGGGGATTTTAGCCATTTTTGGAGGATCTATAGCCCTTTTTGAGGCCAAATCTTGGGGGGAAGTTGGGATTTTGTTGTGAAATTCAAGACTATATAAACTAGAGGTTATTGGCAGCATGGAGGGAGGTTCAAAACAAGGAAATGCTGAAGAATTGAAAATCCAAAGCCATTTTTATGCAGGGAAGACATTGAGGAGAGCAACTTTGCGGGCCATTTCTGGGATCTTCGTTCATTCGTTTTTAGTGCTATCAGTTTTGATGGGTTCTTGAGATCTAGAAGAACAAAACCAGATTAGTTTGTAATCCATTTGGAATTTTTATGATGTATTTTTGAATCTTTGAAGAGAAATAAGAAAGCCTCACCCACTAAGACAAAGACCCGAAGAGGTAGGCAATATTGACGAACTCCGTTATCAAATTTTGCTGTTATGGTTTTATGTTTCTTGTGCTTATTTATAGATCTGTATAATTTATATGGATTCCATGTTTCATCATTAATTCTTCCTCTTCATCAATTTCCTAAATGGTTAATTAACTCATGCTTTAAGAACTTAACCATAGTGTTTAAAAGATCATTTCGAATCACTTGATCTGAATGTGTTTCATCTTGGAGTGCATCACTAGATTCTTTGAGATGCTTACGGAATTGGTGTTATCACAAAATATTGGAATGGGATCATCATATTCAACCTATATATCCTTTAAAGTTTGTTTCATCCATAGAACATGAGCACAACATGCTGCTGTCGCAATATACTTTGCTTATGTTGTAGATAAAGATATTGATGTCTTTTTCTTTCTTATCCATGATACCAGACACTCACCCAAGTATAATTTTGCTCCACTTGTACTTCTTCTATCATCAATGTCATGTTCCCAATCTGCATTTGTATAGGCAACAAGAGATAGATCATTCCATTTTGGATACCATAGTCCAAACTCTTCTGGACCTTTGAGATATATGAATATCCTCTTCACTGCCATAACAAGTGATTCCTTTGGTGCTGCTTGAAACCTTAAAACTTATCCAACTGCCTGCATCCCATCCGATCTAGAAGATATCACATAGAGTAGGCTGCCAATCATTGATCTGTACTGTCTCTGGTCTCCATCCTTAGAATGATCATCCTTACTTAACTTGCAACTGGTCTGCATAGGAGTAATGTCTGGTTTGCAATATTCCATTCCAAACCTTTTTACCATTTCTATGATATACTTGGTTTGAGAGATGAAGATTCCTTTGTTGCTCTGATATATATGTAGTCGCAAAAAGAAAGACAACTCTCCAAGTAACGACATCTCAAACTCCTTCTGCATATCTTTGGAAAATTTGTTAAGCTCTAAATAGTGGCACATTACCCCTTAATTGGGTCATATTAAATTAGTAATGTTATTTTATTTATGTCGGGTTGGGTACATTAGTTGTAATTGTACCTCCTAGTCTCCTATATATACCAAGGATACCTTTTCATTTAGAACCATATTGTATTTGAAAATTTATGTGGTGTATAAGGAGGTTGCCCCCTTGAAGAGGCTTATTATATGAAATTATCTTTTTTTCAAGGTGTTGAGTACTTATTTTGAGGTTTTTTTATTCTATTTTGATATTTGGTTCTTAACATTTGGTATCAGAGCTCAAGGTCTTGGGGTTTCACTACTACATCCGAGACACCTTGGAATTTTCACTATAACTTTTTTTCTATGACGTTTCAGAAGGAACTCCTTGGAGGATATTAAGTAGACAGATCAAGGTATGTGGGGTTAAAATTTCAATTCCCGAGACCTTATACTTTCAGAGATATATCCCGTGTAAGATAGGGTTCTGGAATCATGCTAAATTTAGTCATCGCGAAATTTTTTCTATACAATGTTTTCGTTACATTTCAGACCATAAAAATTTGTGCATATTCATAGAAATTATCAAGGTAGTTGTGATAAAAATTTCATCTTCTGGGTCATCCTACTTTTGTAGATACACCTTGTGAAAGATAGGGTATCTGACTAGTCATATTAACTAGTCTCAAACAAGTCTTCCAGGTAAAACAATGATATCTTATTAAGTGAGTTTCCAAATTAAGTGAGACCCATTGCATTGAATAGTGGAAAATATTTAGTATTTTTGGTACAAGTTTCATAATAAAATATCAGATATTGTGCTCTTGGCACGCTTTACAAGTACTCTCTCCTGGAAGGGATACAAATCAACAAGGTGTGGGGAAGTTACCATAAATTCCACTTGGCACATCCAATTTTGATCAGACTCATGGCATTGTAGAGAATACGTATGAGAGAACTACAAAAATAAATTTGCACACCCAAAATGGACGAAATTTCGGAGATACAATAGAAGAAATATAGTCTAGCAGAACCACCTTGAAATCAAGGTTTAAAACTGATACTTGGCCAACATGCCACCAAAAAAGGGAACTTCTACACCAAATAAGCCTCCAGACAGTCCTACTTGGACTCTTGATGAAGGTGAAGAAATGCGTAGGGACATAAATGATTTACAAAAGAAGACAGTAACAAAAG
>JASDQU010102840.1:56215-77634 GCA_032191745.1 Picea mariana
CAAATAAATTGTCTCCTTGTCTTTTCTTTCCCCTTGAAGCTTGATTGTACTAATCCTTGTTGTGTGTCTGAATAAAATACTAGAAATCTCCAAAATGGTGATGTTGTAACTTCTGTAAATCCCATAACCACTTTACTGAAAGCTTGGTAAGTATAAGGCTCGATATCATATTCAATGTTTGGGATATTATAACCATGAGGGATATCCACAATAATTAGGGAGTATTCTTTTTTAGGAACAATACTTGCAAGTTTTTCACAATCACCTAATATCACTTTATATTGAACTGTGTCGAGCCCATTCCAAATGTAGTGATCAAGGGTGTCATCAAGTTGAACATTTTGAGCACGTCTCCTTCTTTCTCTTTCAAACTTGGCTTTTTGAATAAAACTTTTGAAAGTTTCAGGTGCTCCATCTGCATTCTTTTTTGGCATCTTTAATGAAACAAACAAATATATAGTTATATATCTATAACTATTAAAATAAAAATAAATTAACTTACAAACGAATAATATGAATGTAATAAATCAACATACCTTTTTGAATGCAACAAAAAATTGTTTGAATACTGCTGAAGAGATTGAATCTGGATAGTTGAGTTTAACATCATCCCAACTTTCTTCATTCAACATCTTGACCATTTCCTCTTGTATTTTCATATACATCTTGTGACTAAATAAAACAAAAATAATGTTAAACTGATATTAAACTGAAAAAATTAATTATCTTGTCCTAACATAAATAAAAATAAATCAACAAACTTACTTTTTAAATTCATCACACATTTCTTCCATTGACAATTGTCCTGACCTAACATGTGATAATATACTTATCATAAGTTTATAATCCTTCACTCCTTGTATTGATCTCCAAGGTGTTATAGTCATATCATTAGGAAGATTTCTTATGTCAGGACCCGCCTTACTTGTGCCACATATCAATGGTTTAGCCTTCTTAACTCTTTGATTTTTTATACCAACACTTTCCCATAGGGTGAAGATCTCATCTATCAAATCCCATACCTGTCCAGTTTTAAATCCCAATTGAAAATAGTTATCCACAACTCTAAATATATCACTTCCTTTGCGATATTTTTCTTTTGTATTTTCATCATCAAGTGGGAATCCTATTTCCATACAGCATTGCTTCCGAAACTTAACATCAACATTTGATCTCTCCCTATGGCATATTTAGGAAAATTCATTGTGGATAAATCTCACCCTTTGAATGAAGGTCATAGACATTCTGTACTAATTGTCTGTGTTATGATCCCATGCTAGTAACTTTTCTTCTGAATATGTTAAACCGACATAAATTATGCATTTGATTGTCTCAAAAAGAGGATTATTGGGATATTCTGGCATCAATTCTCTTCTAGCCTCTGTAGAATGATTTCCTCCAATCACATAATATTTGTGGTCAAAACATTTTGATTTATCAAATTCTTCCCTCGTAGGAACTTCCATTGGGTCAACAAGAACTAGGTAGTCAACCACATGCGCATATGGATTGTATCTAATCAATGATTTCAAATTGTGAATATGCAAGTGATGTGGTTTTCTAATCTGATATTTTTCCCGCACTTCTATGTGTTTATAAAGTTGTTTCACATTCAACTGAAATGTGTGGCCATCATCAACTAAGTTTGTCGTCCTCATTCTATTTTGAATGACATTTTGTGTTTTTCTCATAATACCATCCTCTAGATCAACACCTGGTGTTATTATTTCTCTGCTACCTTTAGAACTTTCACTATAATACTCTGAGCTAACGATGAATTCTTGAACATTATGAACATTTGTTTTCTTCATCTTATGATTTAAATGTGTTTCATCTAAATAAATGTTTTCTTCATACTTAATAGGAATAGACTCATCATCAACCATCACTCTTTTGCATTTATCTTGTTTGTTATTTTTGCGAGAAGGAGTGATAACCTCATTGGGACCAATCTCAACAAGATCTTCATTTGGAGTTTCCTCATTTTCAAATGTAACCCTTTTAGGATTTCTAGAATGAGGATTTTTCTTTATTCTTTCATGTTCATCTTTGTCTACTCTTGACTCTTGCAGGATCAACCTCCATTGCTTTCTGTTTCTTTTTCCTTCCTTCTTGTGTCTTTTCAATATGAAAAGCATTGATGACATCCATGATATCATTCTCTGTAGAGTAAATCCCCACTAACATATGTGAAAGTCGTTCAGCAAAATCCTGTAAGAATAAAATATAACATTTTCATGTTAAATAAAATTAAAACATTACCATGATACTAAAAATAATAAATGACACAAAAATATTAAAACATTACCATGATACTAAAAACAATAAACAACACAAAAATAGAAATAGAAAACTTACATTGCCTTTCTCAATGTCATAAACGATGGATGCACATAATTCTTAAAAACATTCATTCTTGTTATAATTGCTCAATTTGAAACAATATCTAAACTTGATATAAGTTCTCCCTTGTTAGACAAGTGCATAAACAATATATGTGGCTGGCACCAAACATATATCTCGTAACAAGCCAAGTGCCTGATAATTTCCTTACACATGTTCTAATTCGGCACAATACAAATATATATGATCTCCAATGTTTCCTTGCTTGTCTTTATCAAACCAAGAATATTCTTGTTTGTTTTCACCTTCCACAAATTTCCACACTCTAACATTCTTCATTTCCCTTGATAACTCATGTGTTATGCTATCATTTTGTTGCCTAACATTGATGGAGGTTCCAGTCGCATTTTTTAATGCCATTATTGCAGGCCGTGATCCAGATATATTCATAGATAATCTCATTCCTGCCATTTTCCTATATTAAGATAAAATAAAAAAAATTAGGCCTTTCACATTATAATAAACTAAAAACACAACATTAATTATAAAAGCTAATTTAAAAAAAATAAAAATATTTTAGACATGTGTAATATGTAATACATGACATGTGTAATATGTAATACATATTACACTATGTAATGTAATATGTAATTACATACTGTACATAGTATGTAATATGTAATACATATTACATACTATGTAATATGTAATTACATAGTATGCAATATGTAATACGTATTACATACTATGTAATATGTAATACGTATTATATATTACATATTATGTAATATGTATTACATATAACATACTATGTAATTTTTTTTATATATGAATATAATTTTGAGCTAATTTTCATTTGGAAAAAAAATGTAATACATATTACATATTACATACTATGTACTATGTAATACATATTACATAGTACATATTACATACTATGTAATATGTAATGCATATTACATTTTTTTCCAAATGAAAATTAGCTCAAAATTATATTCAAATGTAATTTTTTTTACATAATAACATCCAAGCTAAAGCCCATTCCAAGTGATAAACTGAAAATACAATTCAACAAGCATAAACTGCTATAAAAAAGAATGCACATAGGCATCTATGAGGAGCCAAAAAAAGGAGCTGCAAATCCTTCATCAAGCAAATACCAGTTCAAAACTAGAAGTCCTAAAAACTGTAACTACTATCTCGATCCAAAATATACAGAATCAGAAAATATCCAAATGATTAGTTGGACCTACTCCACTAGGGTCCCACCGATATTAAGTAATTTTACCCTCAAGAACCAATAAGGCCTCTTTTGATAACTTATTTGCCTCTTTGTTGAAGTCTCTATAAATGTGATGGAAGCTGATAGCTTGCAAATTCTTGATAAGAGATTTTATTCGAATCCTCCATACTTCAATGGAACACACCTTAAGATGACATGTGTCATTTAGCCAATCAATAATGACCCTGGAATCTCCACAAGCTTGTAACTTTGGAAGATATAGATGGCAAGCTAGTGTAAGTTTCACCCATATACCCAAGAGTTCTGCTTTCATGTTGGTACCTTCTCTGCAATTGAGATGCCATCTAAAAACTTGAGAATCAAAAGTTTTTAAAACTCCCCCTGCCCCACACGAAGATTTGTCACTTTTTGCTACTCCATTAAAGAAAGCAATCAAGGAACCATCAGAATATTGGATCAAACATTCCCTAATCGGAACATGAACATGAGGTTGAATCTGAGGATTATAAAGACCTTTTACTTTGATAATCACTGTATGAATGGAGGGTTGCAGATTCTCAAAAGTAGCTTTGTTCATCTCTTTCCAAATAAACCATCAAGTAATAGCTGCTAGAGATGGAGAAATAAGTTTGTCTTTAAGACACTGATAAAAACAGTCAGCTAGATCTTTACCTTCCCAAATTCCTTTAATTTTCAAAGTGATGAGGATTCTATTCCAAATCCTCTGGGTGAATAAACAATATATAAAAAGATGTTTAGGATCCTCAAAATGATTCTTGCACAGAACGCAAAGGCTTGGACCTTCCCACCCTTTCTTTTGTAAGCAATCCCACGTTAAATGTTTTTGCTCCATCGCCATCCACATGAATAGTTTAATATTTAATTGAATATCCAGCTTCTAGACTTTGAGTTTACATTTTTCCATTGATTGAAAATTCAAGGTGGAAATAATGGCCGCGTAATCATTCTTAACAGTTAATATTCCTGTCGAATTCCCTCCAGTCCAAATTAGTTGATCTAGTACGTTACTAATGGATACACCAACTCCTAAAATATATTTTCGGTTGAGGTCCCATTCTACTGCTAGCTGACTCCACAGACCCAGAGTAGAGCTTCTGATCCAGTATTTGGAAAGTTCACTTGTTTCCTGGGCTGTCTTAACTTGAGCTAAGACCATGATCTTTTCCTTCCGAAGATAATCAATAAGATCCTGCGAGAGCAATGATCTTCCACCCAAACCTAGGATGTGATATTTACCTATGGAGATAAGATGCCCTGATCCCGATAGCCAACTAAGCCAGTGTGTTAAGATATGAACCGAATTTAATAAGTTATTCCATTACCTGGAAACTGCATGTTGTTTAAAAGTAGGTGATATGAGCCAGTTGATACAATGGAGTTCTTTAAATATTTTTCCAAGATAATCTTATGCCAAATCCTGTCCCGAAAAAGAACACCCCAAAGAGTATTTGCATTCAAAGCTGAATTGAAAAGTGACAAATTATGTAATCCCCAGCCTCCATAAGTTTTTGGACGTGATAAATATACCTCCCATCTACATATATGGTAATGCTTTGACTCACTGTGTCCGTTCCACAAGAAACTGAACATTAATTTCTGAATTTTCTTGATGATAGTTCGTGGAATAAGTTCCATGGACATCCAATAAATCGTTTGGCTCTCCAAAACCGATTTAATAAGAATATAACGACCCCCCAAGGAGAGCCACTTATAGCACCAGTTACCTATCTTTTTCTCCAATTTATTAATTAACCATTTCCAGTCCGCCACCCTTTGATGTCTAGTATTCAGTTGATATCATAGATACTTAAAACCTATCTTTAGAGCTGAAAAGGAGAACGAAAGAAAGGTTCTGAAAGGACTAAGATCCGAATCTGTTAAACCATTAGTGCAAAGTAGTCTTTGTGGGATTAACTTGAAGACCATAAGCTTTGAAAAATAACATAATGAGTTTGTCTATCTCCCTCCATTCATGAATATCAGCCTTGGTCAGGATTAAAACATCATCTACAAAAAAAAATGCAAAATATTTGTTGCTTTAGAAACTCTAATTCTATTTAGCCTTTTCCCCCCTTTACTCTTATTTAATAAGAGACTGAATCCCTCCATAACCATAATGAATAATAAAGGGGATAATGGGCAACCCTGACGAAGTCCACGACCACTTCGGAAGAAATTTGTCATCTCCCCATTGATTAGAATAGAAAAAGTGGGGGAGGAAACACAACTCATAATCCACTTAGTTAACTGAGAGTCAAAACCAACTTGGATTAAAACCATCCGGAGAAATTCCCAATCTATGCAATCATATAATTTGCGCAAATCCAATTTTAGAACCAATGATTTCAAATTCTATTTTGATAAACTATGAAGACATTCATGGCCTGTATCAATGGCATCCTGTATCCTTCTACCTTTTAGAAATCCAAGTTGTTCCTCTGATAGATGTTGAGACAAAATAGGTTTAATCCGATTGGAAATGACTTTGGAGATCAACTTATAGCAAAGATTACACAATGAGATAGGTCTATAATCCCCGAAGCTTGATGGATTATTTTCTTTAGGAATTAATGCTAGGAAGGTTGAATTTAAGCTACTTGGAATAGATCCCAAATTCCTTGATTCCTCGACCATCAACAACAGCTTCTCACCAACCAAATAAAAAAAGATAGAGAAAAATTCCACTATCCAACCATCCGGGCCTCGACTCTTATCTATTTTAAACATACCAAGGATTTCTTTAATTTCATTAAGAGTAACACGCTCAAATAAGGTACTCGCTTCCTCTTCTTGCACCATCCTTGGAAAAAGAGTAGTAACTTCCAATTTTTCTGTTATAAAGAGATTTGTATGAGCCTTGGAGAAATTCTTGAAGTATTGAGTAGCCACAACCTTGATTTCATTCTGTTCAGTATGACTAATTGATGGGCAAATCAGGTGTAAGAAGCTTGAAAGAGCTTACAATGTAGCTTAGCTTAGATTATTTTTTTAACTTGCTGCCACCATGATTCTTTTTTTCCAAAAGGATTGATTCTGGTCATATAAAACTAAATGTGCTCTTCGCTAGATTTTCTTGTGCTCAGTGATTCCTTCTAACACACACTATTTCAATACACAGGTTTTTAATCTCTAGTCTAGTTTATCACAATCTTGTAATGGCTGTAATAATAATCTAAACCCTGAAACGAAATTAAATCCTGACATAGAATCGATACCTGGAGTTTTTTTTTTTTTGATTATACTCTGTGACAAATTTAACAGTAAACAACACACACACACAACTCTATCTCAAATTCGACCATAGATTTGAAGTATGAATGAAATACGTGCCAAATCCCCATATATCATCCACTATGGTTTCTTCAAGTGTCTGGATGTATATTCATTAGATTTTACTTTTTATCAATCTCTCCTTAAAATAACTCTAACGCAACTGTGCATTTACATGAAAAATCTAAATGCCAAACAAGATGAAGTGCCTCTGTGTATACAAACAATAAGGCTATCATAGATTTTCAGGGTATTGAGGAACATGTCAGTCTCATTTCAATTCCTTTCTTTTCTTTCCCCTCTATCATTTCACCCATCACTCCCTTTCTCAATAGCTAACCTAACAAAAATCCCCATCTCACTACCAAAATCCCAAAATTTAGGAATTTTACTAAATTTAGACAACTGACTACTAACAGTCTTTAACAACCCGACTAGGTGGCTCAATCGCCACACAAGGAGCTCTTAAGCATCCACTTAGTCCTATTTTATCGCAAAGATCAACAACTACACTACTCTGTTACATAATAAAACCAAACAAGACACAAACTATCGTTAAATTCAGACCACAACATGTGACAACATAGCCACATTGCTGGCCTTAGTTGATCTCCTGCATCAGACATCAAATCAACAATAGAAAATACTTTAGTCTCTAACTCTGCTGAACTCATTCAAGTGGCATCCTCTACAGGATGTGCTTTCCACTTGACTAAATCCTCCATATATTCCTTCTGTTTGGTACTCTTTGTTACTTTAGTGTCCAAGATCTCTTCAACCTCTAATGTTTGTGCTACTGGCATGTGCTTCAGCCACTGCAAGTCTTCATCATCAAGATCCCTGCCTCCTGTAATCTGTCCAGTATCATTTGCTACAAAAGGATAAATATCAACAACATTGAAAATAGGAGATATACCAACTCCTGCTAACATTTCCAGCTCATAAGCATTGGCAAAAAATTTTCTGAGAATCCTACATGGTCCGATCTTCTTTAGTTTCAATTTGTTATACTCTTCTTTAGGGAACCTCTCTTTTATTATATAAGCCAATACCAGGTCTCCTACCTCGGTTCTTTTCTCTTCTTTTAGAATCAACTCTTGCTTTATAATTTGCATTACTTTTCTATAGCCTTTCCTTAACTTCTTCCTGTAGCTCACTGATTCTAGCTGCAAAATCTTCTCCATCTGCACTCCTCTTTTCCAGCTGTCCCAAATCTCATAGTTCATACATCCCTCTAGGATGCACACCATACATAATTTTAAATGGGCTCATACCTGTGCTCCTGTTAGGTGAGTCATTATAAGAAAATTCTTCTTGTGCCAATACTTTATCCCACTATTTTGGATTCTCCCCAACCAGGATTCTTAGCATGTTTCCCAGACTCCTATTTACCACTTCAGTATGCCCATTAGACTGTAGATGATAAGTTGAATTGAAGTTCAGCTTAGTACCTAACTTCTTCCACAAGGTCCTATAGAAGTGACCTGTGAATCTCACATCCCTGTCGGAGACAATACTTTTTGGCAAACCATGCAACTTCACCACTTCATTAAAGAACAAATTTTCTATATGAGTGGCGTCACTTCTCTTAAAATAGGGAATAAAATGTGCAATTTTGGTAAACCGATCAACCACCACAAATATTGAATCATTGCCTTTCTGAGTTCTTGGAAAACCCAAAATGAAGTCCATAGTTACAGAGTCCCAAGGCCTAGGTAGGAACATGCAATGGTGTATACAAGCCTATGTTTTGACTTCTTCCTTTGGCATGCTGACAGATCCTACATCTACTCACAAACTTCTCAACCTCATACCTCATCCTTGGCCAGAAGTAGAAGTGACTTAGCTGCCCATAAGTCTTATCACTCCCGAAGTGACCAACCATTCCACCATTATGCTTTTCTTGAATCATATTTTCCCTCATTGAACACCTTGGAGTACATAATTTGCTGCCCTTGAATAGTAAACCATCCTGAAACATATATTCAGTCCACAATTCTCTGTCCACTTCTACAAGGTTATTGCAAGCTATATATGCTTTCTGAAAATCATTATCAGTTTCTTATAAATCCCTAAGATGTTCAAATCCTACAACTTGTATATGATTTTATTGTACAATTGAGGTTCTCCTGCTTAATGCATCATCTACACGATTTGACTGTCCACTAATATGATTCAACATAAAAGTGAAACTTTGCAGGAACTCCACCCATTTGGCATGTTTCTGATTCAACTTAGGCTGTTGCATTATGTACTGCAAAGCATGATTATCTGAATATAATGAAAATTCCTTATGCATCAAATAATGTCTCCAATGTTTCAGGGCTTGAACTATAGCATATAATTCCTTGTCATAGGAGGAATATTTATGTTTTGCATCATTTATTTTTTCACTCAAATAGGCCACTGGTTTATCTTCTTGACTGAGCACTGCCCCAATGGCTAATCCACTAGCATCACATGTTACTTGGAATGGTTTTCCAAAGTCCGGTAACCTCAATATTGGCTGCTCAATAATATTTTTCTTCAATAGCTGAGACTTACTTTCTACCTCTGTTGTCCATGTAAATGGTTGCTTGTCTTTCTTGATGGTCTCAATAATCAGAGAGAAAATACCACTAAAGTGCTTTATAATTTTCCTATAAAAACTTGCAAAGCCATGGAAACTTCTCACCTCAAAAATGCTTCGAGGTGAAGGCCAATCCATGATTGCTTGCACCTTCTTTGGATCCATCTTCAAACCATCTTTTGAGACCACAAATCCTAGATATACCAATTCAGATTTCAAGAATGAACACTTCTTGATATTCACCAACAATTTCTYTGAYTGCAAATTTTCCAAGACACATCTCAGATGCTTCAGATGCTCTTGTTTTGACTGACTGAAAATCAATATATCATCCAGGTAAACTATCACAAATTTACCTATGAAATCCCTCAGGACTTCATTCATTAATCTCATGAATGCGCTTAGAGCATTTGATAATCCAAATGGCATAACCAACCATTCATACAATCCTTCATTTGTTTTGAAGGTCGTCTTCCACTCATCCCCTTCTCTAATTCTAATCTGATGATATCCACTTTTCAGATCTATCTTAGTAAAATATGTTGCTCCACTTAGACAGTCCATTATGTCATCCATCCTAGGTAATGGAAACCTATATATGATGGTTATATTATTAATAGCTTGTGAGTCCGTGCACATCCTCCATTCACCACCCTTCTTTGGGCTCAACACTGCTGGTACTGCACATGGGCTCAAACTCTTCTTAATCAACCCTTTGTCTAGCAGTCCTTGTACTTGTTTTCTGACCTCTTCATTCTCTTGAGGTGTCAACCTATAGGTTGCCTTGTTGGGTAAACTAGCTCCAGGAATGAAATCAATGTGGTGGCTGATATCTCTTCTCGGTGGTAATTCATTGGGTAAATCATCCACCACATTGTCACCAAATTCAGCCAACATTTCTTGAACTTCTTCAGGCAGATCTGAAACAATAGTCTTTTTCGTCACCACTCTAGGCTTACATATCACATCATAATTTAATTCTTTCTCCTCAAGCTCCTGCAAATACTTATTACCAGTAAGAATTAAAACTTTTGCTGCTTGCTGCCCCACTGTACCACCTTCTTGCAAAGGAAGTAAGACATGTTTCATTCCATCCTTATCAAAACTATAACAGTTCCTCCTACCATCATGCACTACTTTCTTGTCAAACTTCCATGGTCTACCCAAAAGGACATGACATAGATAAATGGGCATAATATCACATACACTTTTGTATTTATAAGTTACTACTTGCCAATCAATTTCACATTGTTCACTTACCAGAATTTGATGCCCTTTATGCAGCCATGATATTTTGTAAGGAACTGGATGTTTGTTCTTCTTCAAGCTCAGCTTCTCCACCATCTCTATGGAGACCATATTGTCAGTGATCCCACTGTCAATCACCATCTTGCAACATTTTCCTTTGACCTTGCACATAGTCCTAAACAAGACTTTCATCTAAGCAGGTTCTGCACTTTCCTTCTCACGCTTCAACAAGACTTTGTTTATCATCAAAGCCTCTCCAGTCTGAGGTAAATTTTCAGCTACTGGAAACTGCTCTTGTTGTTGCTGATTTGAAGCTACATAGGCCCCTCTTTGTCCTATGTTTTCCTTCTCTGGGCATTCAAAATATCTATGACCCAATTTGTTACATCTATAACATATAAAGACATTTTCTTTGCCTCTTCCTCTACCTCTACCTCCATGGTAGGGTCTTCCTTCTCTTGAGTCATTGCCCCTATTTTTCTTCTCCTGCTGATTTGAGTTACTGGACTCTCCTTTTTGGGCTCCAAATTTCTCCCTTCCAGCTGTTTCCACTCTTCCTTTGGCTGAACCTCTTCCTCTATTGAAGTTTTTCTTCCTCAATATCTTTTCTTCTGTTCTCAAGGCACATAGGTATGCCTCTTCCATTGTTCTAGGAGACATCATGTTGATCTCATCCTGAATATCCATTCTCAACCAATTTATATATCTAACAGTCTTCTCTGCTGATCCTTCTACATAGCCAACTCTCAAGTTCACTTTGTAAAAATCTTCAATATACTCTCTTACAATCAACAATCTTTGTCTCAAATTATGCATTGCCTATACACAATCAACTGGTAATCTTTGGGTAAGAACTTGGCCCTCATCTTGGCCACCATCCTATCCCAACTCTTGATCAATGGCTTATTCTTCCTTCTCCTTTCATCTTGCACACTATCCCACCATAGGGATGCATGCAATTTCAATCTTGTCACTGCTAATATGACCCTTTTGTTCTATTTGATCTCATCATACTCAAAGTACTTGTCTATCTCACTAATCCAATCAATGAGATGTTCAACATTGAGGCTTCCCTCATAGGTAGGTAACTCAGGTTTTGGCCTCGAAGTTTCTCCTAAAATTGATCGAAAATATCTTATTTCAGGTGTTTCTTGCATGGGTGTTGCTTCTTCTCCTTGTTCCTCTTCTTCAGGCTCACTCACATCCCCTGCCTCTGGATCTCTCTGTCTATCCAACTCCATAGCTTCCAGATGTACTCTTAGTTCCATCATTTCCTCTAAGACTTCTGCATTTGTTGTTGGTCGGCCTCTACCACAACCCTGAGCTCTACCAACACAAACAATCATGTCTTTTCTCTATTACACTGAGAAAAACCTTGCTCTGATACCAAAATTGATGGGCAAATCAAGTGTAAGAAGCCTGAAAGAGCTTACTATGTAGCTTAGCTCAGATTATGTTTTTAACTTGTTGCCACCGTGATTCTTTTTTTCCAAAAGGATCGATTCTAGTCATATAAAACTAAATGTGCTCTTCACTAGATTTTCTTGTGCGTAGTGATTCCTTCTAACACACACTATTTCAATACATGGGTTTTTAATCTTTGGTCTAGTTTATCACAAATCTTGTAACAACTGTAATAATAATCTAAACCCTAAAACGAAATTAAATCCTGGCATAGAATCGATACCTGGAGTTTTTTTATTATTATTATACTCTGTGAAAAATACAATAGTAAACAACACACACACACACACAACTCTGTCTCAAATTCGACCACAGAGTTGAAGTATGAATGAAATGCGTGCCAAATCCCCATAGCTCATCCACTATGGTTTCTTCAAGTGTCTGAATGTATATTCATTAGATTTTTTTTTTATCAATCTCTGCTCAAAAGAACTCTAATGCAACTGTGCGTTTACATGAAAAATCTAAATGCCAAACAAGATGAAGTTCCTCTGTGTATACAAACAATAAGGATATCATATATTTTCAGGGTATTGAGGAACATGTCAGTCTCATTTCAATTACTTTCTTTTCCTTCACCTCTATCTTTTCACCCATCACTCCCTCTCTCAATAGCTAACCTAACAAAAATCCCCATCTCACTACCAGAATCCCGAAATTTAGGAATTTTACTAAATTTAGACAACTGACTACTAACAGTCTTTAACAACATGACTAGGTGGCTCAATATCCATGCAAGGAGCTCTTAAACAACCACTTATTCCTATTTTATCTCAAATATCAACAACTACACTACTATGTTACATAATCAAACCAAACAAGACACAAAATATCATTAAATTCAGACCACAACATGTGACAACATGGCCACATTGTTGGCCTTAGTCGATGCTCATGCATCACTAATACCATCTTCATCATTTATTTTCCAAATGTGTTTGTGAATACGTATCTGATTTGCAAAATGATGAAAAAATTTGGTGTTGCTGTCACCGCTTTTTATCCAAGTCACCCTGCTCCGCTGACACCACTTCTCCTCATTGTAATTAAACAATTTGTTCCTTTCACTTTCCATATTTCCAAGAAGAATTTCTTAATCTGTTTGGGCATAATCCTCCACATAATTTATAAAGGTTTCCTTAATATGAGATTCCATGTATACCATATGCTTCAACATGTTTCTTTCTCTTTGTTTTGACCAATCCTTTGTTTGAGATTTAAGATCCTTTAATTTCCAAACCAATCTACGTTGGCATCCCAATTCTAATAAATACTTTGGATCCTTCCAAAGTTTATATACTAATGATTTGTAGTCATCTTCAAGTAACCAAAGCAGATTGAGCTTAAAAGGAAAAGTTTTATACATCGACAAACTACCCATCTAAAAAATTATTGGAGGATGATCTGATATGAACGGATATTCCACCCAAGAGCGATAAAGGCCACTATCAGATAATAAGATTTCTGAGACAATACATCTGTCTAGTAGCTTTGCAATAGCCTGTATCCCTTTATGCCCGTTTCTCCAAGTAGGAACCAACTTGTCTGGTCAAACATCAACAAGAGTTTTTGATTGGAACATTAAATTGTAATAATCTTTCATAAGACTCGAAGAGTTATTACCTCCCCAAACTTCATCAGGTGAAAGAGTGATATTAAGATCACCATCTATGATCAAATTATCAATAGATAGTAATCCAATGTCATCCACAAGATCCCAGAAATATCGCCTATCCGAGCATGGCCCATATACATTTAGAAGAGATAAACACTTCTGAGTAGCAATAATTTTCCCTGACAACAAAATACGTCCACAAGAAAGAGCATGATTTAATGCAAAGAAACTCGGGTCCCAAGTAACTAATAAGTCACTCGAGGATCTGAGGGAACTAACAACACACAACAACCACGAAGGACAAAATTTACACATAAACTCTCTCGCCTTACACATATAATATGTAATACATATTACATACTATGTAATATGTAATATGTAACACATATTACATAGTATGTAATATGTAACACATATTACATAGTATGTAATACATATTACATACATAGATTACATACTATGTAATAGGTAATACATAGTAGCAATAGATAAACACTTCTGAGTAGCAATAATTTTCCCTGACAACAAAATACGTCCACAAGAAAGAGCATGATTTAATGCAAAGAAACTCGGGTCCCAAGTAACTAATAAGTCACTCGAGGATCTGAGGGAACTAACAACACACAACAACCACGAAGGACAAAATTTACACATAAACTCTCTCGCCTTACACATATAATATGTAATACATATTACATACTATGTAATATGTAATATGTAACACATATTACATAGTATGTAATATGTAACACATATTACATAGTATGTAATACATATTACATACATAGATTACATACTATGTAATAGGTAATACATAGTATGTAATATGTATTACATACTATATAATATGTAATACACACTACATAGTATGTAATACAAACTACATACCATATACTATGTAATAACATACTACATGGTATGTAATATGTAATTTATTACATAGTATGTAATATGCATTACATACTATATAATATGTAATATATACTACATAGTATGTAATACAAACTACATACCATATACTATGTAATAACATACTACATGGTATGTAATATGTAATAACATATTATACTATGTAATAACATATTCCATGGTATGTAATATGTAATAACATATTATGTAATATGTTATTACATATTTTTTCCATGAAAAAATTCCCTCAAATTTATAAAGAGTATAAATCCATTTACAGTCCAGACCTCGGCTGAAAAGCGAGCAAGGTCGATCAAGATATGACTCAAATAAAAAAGTTAAGGAGTACAGTGGCTACAGTAAAGAGCGGTAGCGGGAGAAAAGCTCGCTGCTAGGAAAGGAGAGTGAAGCACATCTAACAAAGCATTGGATGAAACAAGAAAGAAAGAACATATCTATCCTTCAAATAGATTATAGTAGGAGGTGGGGCTCTCGACACCTTTATCAACATGATAAACCGAGAGCCTACCAACCACACCTCCTAAGGCCTTCTTCGATAGGACATCCGCAACAGAGTTTTGTGATCTGGGAATGTGGCGGAACTCGATGGCTGAGAAATTGCTGGACAGCTTCAGGGTTCTCTCCTTCCAACCTTCAATGTGGACAGAGTGGAGCTTACTTTGGTGGTTTATCCAGTCAATTATAATCCTCGAATCTCCCAAAACCAGGATATGGTTTAGGGACCAAAACGTGGCAAGTGAGAGCGAAACCCATAAGCCCATGAGTTCGGCTTTGGTGTTTGTTCCCGAGCCACAATTTAAATACCAATTAGTCGATCTAGACTGGCTGGATCTGAACGTGCCTCCTGCCCCACAGTGAAGGCCGTTCTGTTGTGCAGCGCCATCAAAGAAAATGAGCGTATAGCCCTCCGGTAAGTGTTGGAAGTTTGTGCTGATTTGGACTGGTTTTAAAGTGGACAGCCGCCACTGAAATGAGGAAATTTTTTTATGTAAAACAGCCTGTCGATTTGGAGGCCGGCTCTAAAAAATTGCTTGATTACGTTCAATCCAGATCCACCATACGACGAGTCCAGCCAAAGAGAGGGGGGCCACGTGTGCTAAATGCCACGCCGAGAAGCATTCAATGAGAGACGCACCCTTCCAGACGGATTGAAGGGAAAAATGCCGAGAGATATCAGTCTAGATCGAAGCAGAGAATGGACAGAAAATTAAGAGATGAGTTAAGTTTTCTGTATCAAGATGGCAAAGAGGGAAGCGGCCGGGGCCCTGCCAGCCTCTTTGTTGAAGCTCTTCCCAAGTAAGAGGCTTATTTTTTAGACAAAGCCAGCAGAATAATCGAATTTTTAGTGGAATCGACCAGGTCCATATGGATTGTATCCATGGGGGATCAACACTGTCGGTCAAGGGCGGAAGGAGGGCTGAAAAGACATTTTTAACTGTCAGAAGGCCCGATGCATCTCCCCCGGCCCACAGTAGTTGGTCAGGAGAATCGGTGAGAAAGACTCCAGCCGACATCAATGCTGTTGTATAATTGTCCCATTCTGAAGCTAACTGTCCGTGTAGGTGAAGGATGTTGCTATGGATCCAATCAGAACGCAGGAGAGGTGATGCAGAGGATCCTTGTGCTTGTGCCAAATTTTGAATATTACAAAAAGAGAGCTGAGTTCTAAGGGCGGGCGAGAGAATGGAGAGATTCTCCAACCCGAGAACTTTATCCCTACCAATCTGAATATCAGTACCTGTACCAGGCTTCCAGCGAAGCCAATGAAGGACCACTGGAGATGCATTGATCATCCCTTTCCAAAATGATGAGGCACGTCTTAGCTCAAAGGATGGCTTCCGTAACCAACGGAGGAAATGTAAAGAACCAAGGTATTTATCAGTGATGACACGGTGCCAAATGCTGTTGTAGGTGATTGCTCGCCAGAAAGAGCAGGCTAGGAGGGCCGTGTTGAAAACAATGAGGTTCCTTAGCCCCCAACCCCCATCCTTTCGTGGCTTAGTGATGGATTGCCAGCTGCATAGGTGAAGATGTCTCTTACCAGCATGATCATTCCAGAGAAAATTGATGGAGAGCCTCCGGAGAATAGAAATGATTTTTGCAGGAATAAGCGCAAGCGTCATCCAATAAACAACCA
This sequence comes from Picea mariana, assembly GCA_032191745.1. Classification (NCBI taxonomy): domain Eukaryota; kingdom Viridiplantae; phylum Streptophyta; class Pinopsida; order Pinales; family Pinaceae; genus Picea; species Picea mariana. The sequence continues at coordinate 73,056 of JASDQU010102840.1, forward strand.
ATCCCTCGAGCACAGATTTAACTAGGATGAAGCGCCCCCCAAGGGATAACCATTTGAAACACCAAAGAACAATCTTTCTTTGGAACATAGCCACTAGCCAATTCCAATCAGCAGAAGTGGAGGCCCCCGGCTTCAGCCTAAAGCCCAGGTAAGTGAGACCAAATTTTAAGTCCATAAATGGAAAGGGGATGGTGTTCTTTAGGATCAAGAGCTCTGCTTCTGAAATTCCCCAATAGTGAACCGTGGACTTATGAGGATTAATTGATAAACCTGTAACATTGCAAAAGGAATGGAGGATATTAAGGATAAACAACCATTCTGAGCAGTCAGCTTTGGACATCAGGAGGATGTCATCGACAAACATGAGATGTACAATCTTAATGATCTTTGAAACTTTGACCCCGGAGAGCTTAAGATCTGTGATGGATTTTGTAAGGAGAAGGCTAAGACTTTCCATGATGAGTAGGAAGAGATAAGGTGAGAGGGGGCATCCCTGACGAAGCCCCTTCTCGCTTTTGAAAAATCTCGTTGCCTCCCCATTGACTAGTACCGCATAATTTGCACTAGAAACACATGCCAGAATCCAATCGATGAACAAGACTCCAAACCCTGCTGAATGTAGAATAAGTCTCAGAAATCCCCAGTCAATACTATCAAAGGCCTTCTTTAGATCAATTTTCATAATCAATGCCTTTTGATTTTTCAGTTTTATGGAGTGTATGCACTCATGGGCCGCTCCTATGGCATCATGGATTCGCCTGCCCTTTAAAAAACTGAGTTGTTCATCAGATAGACCTTTTTCAAGGAAAGGCTTCAGGCGGTTTGAGATGACTTTAGATACCAATTTGTAAATAAGGTTGCAGAGTGAAATTGGTCTGTAGTCGTTGAACGAGACAGGATTGTTTTCCTTTGGTATTAAAGCCAGGAAAGTGGAATTGATACAATTCGAGATTTTGCCTTTGATGCGGGAATCTTCAACCAATTGTAGTAGATCTGGGCCAACGAGGTCGAAAAAATGACAGAAGAACTCTGTCGTCCAGCCGTCGGGGCCTGGACTTCTTTCCTTTTTAAAATGAAACAAAATATCTTTAAGCTCCAGGAGAGTAACTTGATTATAAAGTTCAGATGCTTCAGAATCTGTAACCAACTTTGGGTAAAGACTCGCCGTTGATACGTGTTCAGGGAGACTTGGGCGATTTTCCTGTTTGTATAGCTGTTCAAAATAAAAAAACGGCCTCATCTTTGATGGCCTCTTGGCCACAAACAGATACATCATTCTGATTTTTGATGGACCAGATTTGTTTTTTTTTTCCTATTGTAGCTCGCCTGGGTATGAAAAAATTTCGTATTTGAATCTCCCCATAGAAGCCAGGTAGCTCTACTACATATTACATGGTATGTAATTACATATTAAATACTATGTAATATGAATTACATATTACATACTATGTAATATGAATTACATATTAAATAGTATGTATTATGTAATTACATATTACATAATATGTAATACACAATTACATATTATGTAATGTAGTACATATTACATAGTATGTAATACGTATTACATACTATGTAATATGTAATATGTATTACATACTATGTAATATATAATTACATACCATGTAATTACATATTACATACTATGTAATTACATGGTTATATATTACATAGTATGTAATATGTAATAATTACATATTACATACCATGTAATATATAACCATGTAATTACATAGTATGTAATATGTAATTACATGGTATGTAATTATATATTACATAGTATGTAATATGTAATTAGTATGTCCGAGGCTTGGCCGTGGGGTCTGGGTGATGCGTGTAAACATATTACATACTATGTAATATGTTATACATATTACATTGTATGTAATTACATTTTACATACTATGAATTGCATATTACAAATTCATAGTATGTAATATGTAATTGCTTATTACATAGTATGTAATATGTTACATACTATGTAATATGCAATACATATTACATAGCCCTAGGCTTGGCTGTGGGGGCTAGGGTTCAAAAACTAATAAAATTTCAATAAAAAACTATAAAAAAGTGAAAAAAAATTTAAAATTATATCTAAAATTCACTCATTTAACTAACCTCTGAAATGCTAGATTATCCTCGGATGTCTTCTCAAAGTTTTAGCTTGCTCCAAATCCTAAAACAAATATAGCCCAAGATATAATACAATATAAAAAGATAAAACAAGACTGTGTATATATAACACAGATGATATAAATTAATTTTAGTATAACGAATGTGGGATAAATAAAAATGAGGTATATTGTCTACATATATACCTAAAATTATATGGATCATCAATATGTTTAATAAATGTGGGATAAATAAATAAACATGATAAATATTGTATTTAACATTTAAATAACAAAATAAAAGAGTAAAAATTGTTTTTAATTTTTTAGGAAACTAAGCGAAAAAAATTGGGGGGAAAATTTGAGGGGGAAACTTTGGAGGGAATATTTTGGAGTGAAATTTTGGGGAATATTTTTTTTGGGGGGGGATTTTGGAGGGAAATTATATTTTATGGGGGACAGGGGGCATTTAGAGGGAAAATATCATTATGCATGTTATAATAATGTCATAGGGAGGGTGATCATTTCTATCATTCTATGTTCTTAGAGAGAAGGGATGGCTTCATTAGATAATTTTTTTTTTTTTAATTTCTGAGACATCAACAAATTGATTGCATACCTCTTCTGTTGGGACTAGGAAATGCCATAGGAATGTTTGTAATGCAAATGAGGTGTCGTCTTTTTCAGCTAGTCATAATTTTGATCATGGTGCAAGCAATTTTATTCAACATGTTCCTAATGAAATTCCTAAGTCAGAGGACTTTGAAGGCACCGATGATGAAGAGGAGGAATATGATGGTGATAATTCTAGTAAGTAGTTTAATAGTAATGAAAATCATCAAAATGTAGGTCAAAGTAGAGACTATGATCAACGTTTAAATGATTGGGATGAAAATTTTCCTCCAAGTGAGGAGTTTCAACGTATCGATGAAGATTTCCAAGGCACCAATGAAAATGATGGAGAAATTCCCTCAAGTGGAAATTTTAAAAGCAATGAAGATGATTATGACAATGGTGAACAATTTTTCCTGAGTGGGGAATTTAAAGACAACAATGTTGGTGATTATGAATTTCCTCCTAATGAGGATTTTGAAGGTACTGATGAAGAGTTTCCTCCAAGTGAGGATTTCCAAGGCACGAATGAGGATGGAGAAGAATTTCCCCCAAGTGGGGATTTTAAAAGTAATTATGAGGATTATGGCAATGCTGGACAATATTTCTCGAATGAGGAATTTAAAAGAAGCAATGTTGGTGCTGATGATTTCCCTCTAAGTGAGGATTTTGAAGGTACCGATGAGTATAATGAAGATTTTCCTCCAAGTGAGGATTTTGAAGCTAGTAATGAGGATGATGAAGAATATATTTCAAGTGGTGATTTTCAAAGTAGTGTAGATGATTATGCCATTGGTGGTCACTCTTTCCCGAGTGATAAATTAAAAATCAACAATGTTGATGTTGATTTTCCTCCAAGTGAGGATTTCCAAGATAGTGATGAAGGTTTTCAAGGCACTAAGCAAGATGCTGAAAATTTTCACTCAAGTGGGGATTTTGAAAGCAATGAAGATGATTATGTCAATAGTGGACACAATGTTGATGATTATTTTCCTCCAAATGATTATGTTGATGATGATGTTCTCAAACATTCAGCTGCAACAAATGAAGGTGATCAACATTCTCTAGTTCAGTCTCTTGACAATGTTTTGCTTGATACTCCTTGTGGTGATACGAAAAATGCTTCTAGTGAGGATGTTGAAATAGTGGAGACATTGCAAAGAAACATTGTGTCTAGAACCAATATTATACCTTTTTATATCAATCCAAATCATTCTAGTTATACAAGGTCTAGGAAACAATTTCTCACTAAATCAGTTTTCATAAAAGAATTGATTTCAAGTGAATGTTGTCAAAATAATTGTTTGAAAAGCATGGACCACATGTATGCTTGAATAAATGGAAGACCTATTTTTCAATGAATAAGAGCATGCAAAATTCATATTTGATGGGGTGCATGATATCCACCAATACAACATGTGATTATCGCATTGGGAATATTTTACTTTGCAGAAAGGCTTTAAAAAAAATTTCACTCAATTGGTAATCTTAGTCTATCAAGAATCCAGAGAAGGTTGGAAAAAGATCCATCATTTTATTCATTGGTACATCATGGACGAGAGAGTGGTCCATTCAAAAACACTACATTGTCATGGATGTTGATTAAGATTAGTTTTCATTGATGTCAACCCTTGAAGAAAGCCCCGTAGCACAAAGGTTTGGGTAATGAACCTAATATTGTTTGATGTAAATATGACTCATTATTGTTTTTTCATGGTTGTTAAGAATTAAATATGGATGAACTCCAAAGTGGTCCCCTTATGGTGAAATCCCTCACGGGAAGACGCTTTACGGAGTAACAAAACCCATGCTTAATTGTGGAATAATGAGATGAAGGACAATGAATTTGCCAG
>JASDQU010102840.1:79547-120251 GCA_032191745.1 Picea mariana
TCCATGTTGACAACATTACTAATGATAACATCAGAAATATGACTGCAAATGAGCTAATATGTTTGTAATACTTGCATGACATTAGCTTATCTTGAAGCAAAGTAGGATTGAACTTCCATTCTACAATCATCTCATGTTCTTGCTTAAGATAAATTACTTGATTTGGCACAATTATAGGTGTGTTTCTTGCATGAGCTTCCTTCCTTAATTGTTCCATTGTTTGAAGAGATTGATTTTCTTTTAAGTGATGAGCATGTACAACATATTCTTTGCCTACTTTGATTAAGTGATATTGATTTTGTTCCTTGTAGAAGATTGCTTTGTGATCATACAAATAAGGACTGCCTAAGACCATTCCATATTCATTGAGTGGCACCACATCACACATTACCTCATCCACAAACTTAGATGAAATTGCAAACTTTAATGTGCATTGCTTTGTTATCTGCAATTTAAGGTTGTTGCTTATCCATTTAAGTGAGTAAGGCTTATGATGCATCTTAGTGTTTAATCCCAATTTTTTAACCACTTCCTCTGAAATCAAGTTAGATTCATATCCACTATCTATCAATGTGTTGACATTAGTATGCCTCATTATGACCCTTATGTGAAACAATTTACTTCTAGAATCATATCCATCACCAATTTTACCTACCAAACCAACCGCTGAAATTTTAGATTCATCACTCGAATCTGATCCCAAGTCTATTGGTCGTGATGTTGCTGCAACTTTTTGCCTCCCTTTCATCTCTTTGAATGACTTCAGTCTCTTCTCAGGATGCAATTTCCAGCAAGGTTCATCATCATGCCCTTCTTTCTTGCACTTCTTGCAAGAGAGTTTCTATTCCTTTCTTGCCACTGAATTTGCCTTCTTGCTATTCCACTTCCTTTTGTCCTCTTTTCTTGAAGACGATTCCTTTGATACACCAACTCATGTTTTCCCTGCCTCAATGTATGTTGCTTAAACGGAAACCTCATCAAGATTACTAGGTCAAAACATAAATACAGTGTTACGAATATGTGCAGGTAAACGTCCTATATACTTCATAAGAGTTTCTTGGGTATGTAAAGTAATATCTAACATCAATGCCATTTTACGAAATCCATCTGTGTATTCTTGCAATGTTTGTCCCTTTCTTAGTTTAAGACATTTTCATTCAATTAAAGCCTTCTCTTTATAACCCAAAGGATAAAATTGTTTTCTAAGTGCAGAAACAAAAAGTTGCCATGATGGAAATACATTACCCACTTTTTGCGTGTCATTTTGCAACTTGTTTTGCCACCAGATGAGTGGTGTGCCTGCAAGACGAAGCGATGCCAACTTGATTTGAGTTGCCTCATCCTTGATTTATTGCACACTTCAATAAACCTCCATCTGTCTGACCCAATTATCAAGCCTCTCTGCATTGACTTCACCATCATACATAGGTAATTCAAATTTCACATCAATCTTAAGTAAAGGCATTTCATTTTTATGTTTGTGGACATGTTTTCTTGCGGTGGATTTGGAACTTGAACTTGAAGAAGAAGAAGTTTATGGAGAAGAAGGAGGTGAAGGAGGATTTTGAGGAGGATCCTCTCCTTCTTCACTTTTGACCTTTGAAGATTCACCTAGAATCGGTCTCTTCCATTCCAAGTAATCCTCATATAGAATCTTCATCATCTCCGACATGGTGAAGAAAGTATTTCAAAACTCTTTCTCCTCATACGAAAGTCCCTCTTCTGATGCCATCTTCTCACTTTGAGAAGTTCTCTTTCTCAATCCAATTTAGGATTCTCTTCAACAAGCTCGCTTTCACCACGATACATCCTTTTCCTAGTAATCATGCAAACTCAAAAACCAACCATCAACTAGATTTGATACCACTTGATCCGAAATGATCTTTTAAAGACTATGGTTAAGTTCTTAAAGCATGAGTTAATTAACCATTCAGGAAATTGATTAAAGAAGAATAATTAATGATGAAACATGGCAGCCATATAAAATATATAGATCTGGAAATAAGCACAAGAAACAACAAACCATAACAGCAAAAGTTGATAACATAGTTTGGCAATATCACCTACGTCTCTGGGCCTTTGTCTCAATGGGTGAGGCTTTCTTATTTATCTTCAAAGCTTCAAACATACATCATGAAAATTCCAAATGGATTACAAACTGATCTGTTTGTGTTCTACTAGATCTCAAGAACCCATCAAAACGGACGGCACCGAAAACGAATGAACGAAGCTCCCAGAAATGGCTCGTAAAGTTTCTCTCCTCAATGGCTTCCCTGCATAAAAATGGATTTGGATTTTCAATTCTTTAGCATTTCCCTGTTCTGAACCTCCCTCCATGTTGTCAAGAACTCAACATCCCCCCAAGATATGGCCTCAAAAAGGGCTCTAGATCCTCCAAAAATGGCCAAAATCCCCTCAAATAGGCTTAAAAATCAAATAAAATCATATATTATAGTTTAAAAAACCCACTTTTTGGTAAATAATAGGGTGTAGCCCCCTTCACGTGGGCCCTCAGTCACATGTGCATCCTCCAGGTGTCCATGGGTTGGCGCAGGCTTGATGGCCCCCTTAACCGTTAGCCCCTGGTCATGTGGCTTGGCCATATGGCTGCCACCTATACCTCCATGTGCTCGCATCGTTAGCTTGGCCCCTGGTCATGCGCCTTGGTCGGTGGGCTAGCCTAACCGACCGGGCGCTAACCACACACACCTGCATTATACATCAAAGGAGTGGTCATATTGTAAATGGTCATATGTGTCAGGGGCTATACCCAAAATACCGCGCGCCAAACGATTTAAGGAATGGATCGTAGTCATATGGTTCGGGCGTATAGTGTGCATTGGACCGCGGGCTGGGGCCTAGCCCCGACCCTTTACCCCACCTCCATATTAATAAATTAAATTCATTTAATACATTTAGACTATAGTTAAGAAGGAATAAAGTGGGCGGGCTGGTAGCCCAGCCCTACCAAAGAACTCTCCGCCCAGATTGGAGGTCACGGGTTCGACTCCCCGAGAGTCAATACAATTTTTCCAACTGCTGACCAATAGAGGGGTGCCATGTGGCACCATACCATTCACTCAAATATATGCCATGTGTCAGAGCTTGATTCAACCACCTGTCTAGCCAGTCAGCATGCCAATGTACCTTCCACGTCATTGTACGGTCATACGACCTGTACAGTCAGGTGCCACGTCAGCACTGTACTCACTGTACAGACTGCACAATCATCAAAAAGTTTGATTGTTTGGAAAAATGAACAGATCACGATATCTTTCGCATACGGTGTCTATTTGAGCCCGTTCAAGTTGTGTTGGGTTTGGATCGACGAGGCCTATGCACATTGTTATCACTCCAGGAAACTCTCCTAGGCTGTATCTTAGAGATGCCTGGTAACTTAACCTTTTTGTAACTATTTTCTCAATAATGGGTGTGGGTTTGGATCAATATGAATATCTTAAATCATTGGATTGTTTCCTCAAGACAGTCTAGCTGTATTCATGCAATACAAGGCTTTCAAGAGCTATTATCAGATAAGTTTGTAGATCAAATGGATAAGAAAACCAATCAATTAACCAGAACATACATAGGCAATATATATGATGGGTCAACAAACTAGCAAAGGATGCTTATGATTCTTGCTTAACAATCAAAGGTAAGATGACAGTTACCATGGGACCATTAAACATAGACAAGGAATGATTTCAACTCATAGGCATAGAAAAAGATAAAAGAGAGTCTGACAATAACAATGAAAGAAGCTTGCAGGCTTAATATATTAAAGAAAGTGTCTTTTTCACAATAACAGTGGATTATAGAACTCAAAATCAAACCCTTTGTTCATCAAATGTTCTGGGCTTTATAGCCCTTTACAAACAGTTTCAAGATCCTAGAATACTGGATCGAATTTTTGCCTAAAATAGAAAATCAATAACTGGCCCAAGAAAATAGGCAAAGATCCTATAAACTAGGTCAATTCATATCCTCGAATGATCTTTATGTTCTTCAAATTCTTTGGCAGGTGTAGTGAGCCTTCCGAGGCTATTGGAATTCATGTGATATGGAAGGAGTCGAAAATGACACTTGTTGACAGTCAAATAGCTTTATATCCTTGAAAATAGCTAATCGTTTTTTGACCCTTCTGTCTTGTACATCATCTTCAAAACCAAAACAAACTTTTGATAAGGATGTCATTAATTATTTTCCATCGATTGGAACCATTTCTGAGGCTTTTGAACAAGGAAAACTTGGATCTGTGCAAAAATATTAACTTTATGCCTTATTAGTGCTTTTAGTAGCTAGAGTAGAAAGAATTCAGACCAATTAGCTACCGAAATCTCTTCTTTCGGTGGCTAATGAACAATCGATATGTTCGCCTAAGCCACTGAAACCTGAGATTAGTGAAATTATCAAAATTTCAAAAATACCTTTTGTTTTAGCTCAAAAACGCCTTAGGGTTGATCTTTTAAGGCTTCTGCATCTTGCTCAAAGACTGTAGGATTACTGGCTACCTCTGGTTCATTGCATTGAACCGCCACCTTTGCTAGGGTTTCAAGAGTAGCATGTGTTTGAGCCCGATGTTTTGAAGACATAGCTTGTTTCCTAAAATCCCTCAACTTTTTCTTCAAGCCCTGAGCTACTCTCCATAAGTTGTTGTAGTCTTTTACAATCTTGTCCTTCTTTTTCTTTTTCTTTATGCTTTCATGAGATAATCTTTCCAAGGATGAGTTGTTTTCTACAAATTTTTTCGACAGGGTTTAATATCTGGTTTTAATTACCCTTTCTAGCACTTCTTGTTCAGCTAACTTCTTCTTAAGCTTCTTGATTTCCTTTGATTTACTCTGCTTCACTCTTTTGCTAGATGAGGCAAATCTACAATTTGTGGTTCTTGTTCTTCTTGAGGTGTAGGTGATGGAAGGTCTTCATAACTTGTTGTGTATATATCTACAAAAACAGAATTTTCACGCCCTGTTGTAACTGAATCCTCGTTCCCTGTTTCAATCTGGTGCTCTTCATCCTCCGAGTCTGTGTAAGGAAGATTAAGAATGCTTTTGTTCATTGGGGCTTCTTTGGCCTTTTCTTTTTCACTGTTGAAGTTCAATTTCTTCTTAGTTTTATTAAGCTTAGAGGAAGGAGAGGGTTGATTAACTGGAGATGGAGAGATAGCTCTCCTCCTCCTCTTTCCACTTGTGGGAGTAGAAGACTTCTTGGAATGAGGATTCTTTTTACCCTCTGGTTGTACCTCAGTCTGGAAATCATTCCAGAACAAGAAGTAATTCCACTCTTTGCCTCTTCTTTGCAACAGCTCACAAACCAAAAGTTTAATCAGACTGTGGTGGGATAGTCTACCTGCAACTTTATTGGGCTTGGCCTTGACTTGATGAGCCATTTTGGATAAGCTTTTGTGAAGAAAATAGGGCAGATTGAGTGGGTTGCTACCAGTAAAATGATTCATGAGTTTGAAATGGTAAATCATCACCCTATTGTATCTTCCTTCGCAAGTTATGTAGACCATAATGGATTTTAGTAACTACTGCCATTTCTCTTCAAGGAAAGACATGAGAATGTCTTTCTTCCATATCAAACCCCTGTGTTCTGGTTTCAAATAAGACCTGAATTCAACATTCTTAGTGACAGTAGTTTTAAACCATTTTTCTCCAGTCCTGGGAAGCTTTGTCACCTCGGCTATGAGGGATTCATCTACCTCGAATTCATCTCGACCTATGATTGCTTTCTTTCCATTGAAATTCAAGGCAAAGGCCTCTGCCACCTACTGATGAGAACTCTGTAATTTTTTACAAAAACTATAACACCCTGCGTCCCAGAAAAATTGACATACCTCTGGGTGTGATCCCAAGTAACTGATGTCGTCGAGCTCTTTCCTCAGAGTTGATCCTCCTTTCTTCATCTATCACAATGCTTATGTACACCTGTGATCGAAGAAACGGATTTTGGGGGAAAGTTACATAGCGTAGAGTTAGGGAGATTCGTCTCGGTTGTGACAGAGATGAGAAAACTGAGGCGAGATTTAGAACGTGGCACTGATTACAAGGGATGCAGTAGAACGGTTTGTGATTTCCAACAATCATGGTCGATAACTGTAATGATGGAGGGTACGTAAGCATATGGTTTGATGATACAGCAATCCGAAAAGATTCGCTTATATCATACAGAGATCAACTCCCGGTCATGAATGGTTCGTTCTCCTGTCTTTTCGGTGGCTAATTGTAATTATAAAACTTCAAACCCGATAGTTGAAATGTGTGAAAGGATGTGCTAACTCCTCCCTTGCTCCTACGATTTCGGTGGCTAAAATAGCCCTGAATTTCTTTGTTTTAGCTATCGAAAGCTAAGGCTTTCGGTGGCTAATGAACAATCGAAATGTTCTCCTAAGCCACCGAAACCTGAGATTTGAACTAGATCAATAGAAAACTAAGCAAAAGTTTATTCTAACTTTATTACATGCATAAAGCTCTCAAAAATGAGCTTTAAAAAATTAATAATGTATTTTTTTAAATACATCCTATCACCTAAAATGAAATAACTCGATTGATTTATTTGAGGAGATAACACTGGCTCCTATTGGGGGTGAAAGCCTCCCTGTGAGGTTTCAAGAACCACAAAACCAATGCCTTTCCTGTAAAACAAAAATTCAAACCTATCTGCTAGTGCTTCCATTGGGCATGGAGTTATTTCTAAAAAAAAAACAAAAAACTGAAAATAAAATTTACAACAACAAGGCTTTGAAGCCTTAGATGAAATAGAGTTTCAAAAAATGCCCATTGACTGGGCCACCAAACATTTCTTCACCTTCCAGACTTTGTAGAATGAAGGTGTTGTTGTGTTGTACTTGAGTTATCATGAATGGATCGATCCACAACGAGTCAAACTTTCCATGCTTTCCTTTATCTTGTTTGAGAGAATCCCATTTCAGAACTCAGTCACCAACCTGAAAGTCGTCGACCTTTGCTTTCCTGTCAAAATTATCCTTGATCCTCTTTTGATGAGCTTCTAATTTATCCACCAGTTGTTCTCTAACCTGCTGCAATTCTACCAAGTCAAGCATTCTTCTCACCATATCATTTGATTCAGTTTGTTCTTCCTGAAAGAACTTAGCCACTAGTAGAACTAGCTTAATGGGGAAAATGGCATCAATGCCATAAACCAGTTTGAAGGGAGAAGTTCCTATGGATTTCTTGTTAGTTACTCTGTCTGCCCAAAGAGCAAACTTTAGTTTAGAATCCCAGCTCTTTTGATTCTCCTCCAACATCTTTCTGATGATTCTGACTAGACTCTTATTGGACAACTCGAAAAGGCCATTGCCTTGAGGGTAGTAGGAAGTAGAGTGTACCAATTGAATTCTCTTTGACTTACACATGTCAACCAATGCATCATCTTTGAAGGCTGTTGCATTATCTGTCACTATCCTTTTTGGGAAACCGAATCTGATCAGAATGTTTTCATAGAGAAACTTCATGATGACTTGATGAGTGGCATTTCTAGTGGGGATTTCCTCTATCCACTTGGTAAAATAGTCAGTGGCTAACAAGATCCATTTATGCTGACCACTAGATGAAGGATTAATCTCGCCTATGAAATCTAAACCCCACTGCTGAAAAGGACCATTCACTACAATAGGTCTCAGGGGTAGAGATTTTAGTTGTTGTTTTCCTGTGAATCTTTGGAACTTATCACAATATTTCACAAAGCCGCACACATCTGAAAAAATAAAATGACAATAATACCCATCCCTTAAGATTTTATGAGCTGTGGTCTTCCAGTAATGATGGCCTCCACAAATAATCAAATGAAACTGATGCATGAATTCAGTTGACTCTTCTTTGTCTAAGCATCTTAGTAGTAAACCAGTAGGATCTTTCCAATACAAAAGATTATCATTAATGTAAAATTTAATTGCTCTGAGCTTAAGGGCTCGGGCTTGAGTCATGCTAAGTTCAGGAGAAGCCTCCAACTTCTATAAAAAATGAATAATACCTGAATACCACTCACATGAAGACAAATTCTTGGCCACCTGCTGGCTGTCAAGTTGTTCTTCCGCTACTACCCCTTTCTGCAAACTTGTTGAACTTTCCCCAATGAAATTTATTTCCAAAAGATCACAGTTCTCTTTTGTCAAAAGCTTGGCAAGGCCTTGGCCTTTTACCAGCTTAGTGGGCTTCACTTCTATGTCAAACTCAATCAGATTTGCGATCCATTTAGCTCTATTTCCATCAATATTAGGCTGAGTCAAGACATCCTTCACAGAGGCTGAAGGAACATAGGCAACAACCTTTGCATGGAGGATATAAATTCTGAAAGCTTTTAATGACTTAATGAGAACATAAGCTTGTTTTTCTATAGGATCATACCTTAGTTCAACATCCCTGAGTGATTTGTTGAAGAAAGCCACCGGGTGATCAAGACCTTCATCATCTTTTTGTAACAAGACTGTTGCCACTGTGTCATAGGAAGCAAAAGAGAAAATATAGAAGTTATTGGTGTAATCCGGACTGATTAGAGTGGGAGATTCCATGATAGCCTGTTTGATATCCTAAAATAAACTTCTTGCATTGTCTTTCCATTTTACCTCATATCCTGTTTTTAGCATAGAGGTTATGTGTTTCACTAACTCAGCGAAATTAGGAATAAATCTTTTGGCAAAAATTACCTTACCGAGTAGAGATTGGACATCCTTCTTTGACATTGGTATGGACAACTTCTGAATTGCTTCCACCCGAGCTTGATCAATTTTCACTCCTTCTGCTGAAACAATGTGGATTAGGAGCTTACCCTTTTTGAGAGAAAATTGAGACTTTTTGGGGTTCAACGAAATCCCGAACTGTCTGCATTTCAAAAATACTCTTTTTAGATGCTTCAGATGCTCTTCATGACTGCTAGAATAGACTGTGATATCATCAAGATAGATGAGAACAAACTTGTCCTTCTCTCCCACGAAAGCTATGTCCATGGCCCTCTGAAAAGTGGCCCCGGCATTCATTAGCCCGAATGGCATCTTGGCATACATGAAGGTACCCCAAGGAGTAGTAAAGGCAGTTTTTTCTTGGTCATCAGGATGTACAGAAACCTGGTTATAGCCTAAGAAGCCATCTAGGAAAGACATGACAGTGGCCCCTGAAATTCTTTGCAGCAAGTGTTCCATCTTGGGTAGGGGATAGTTATCTTTCTTTGAGCATTTATTTAAGTTTATAAAATCAACGCATAACCTGATCTCGCCATTTTTTTTCTCACTATTACTAGGTTTGCAATCCATTTAGAGTATCTTAATGGGATTATGATTTTGGCATCAAGGATATTTTTGATTTCTTTTTCAATTACAGGCAATAGGAGAGGACTGATAGGTCTCAGTTTCTGTTTGAAAAAGATGGTGTATTTCTCAAGGGGAATCTTATGTTGAATGACATCAGGATTATAGGTTTTTAGATCACTGTATTTCCAGGAAAAAACATCAGCAAATTCCTTCTAAATGATGCAATATTCTGACCTCTGATCAACAGTTAATTTAGTGGACAGATTTATGAATTTAGGATGATTTTGGCTTCCTATATTGTGCTCATGGACAACAGGATCCTTCTCCTTCTTATCAGGTTTGTAGGGGACATTGTTTTGGTCGAAAAGATTCTCAAGAGGCACCAAACCCCGAGGTATATAATTGTTGGGCAGCTGAACAATATCATGTTGACCCATTTTTCTTTTTAGCTTTGGCTTTTTGGATTCCTCTACATTTTGATTTTTCTGGTCAATATGCATATCAGAAAATTCATCTACAACTATAAGAAATCTACTAAACTCATCACCATCTTCAAAACTTTCCAATATTTGACATTATCGGGCAAGGATGGTCTATATTTGAATTGGAATTTGTAATTTAGTCAAGGAGTTCATGGGAGGAATGAACATACTAGCTGAGACAACAAGGGAATTAGCTAGGTGATTCATAGCTCTGGGTATATAAGAAATATCAAAAATGGAAAAAGAGTCCCTGATTTTCCATACCTCATCCCTGTAAGCTTTCAACCTGACATGTTTTGCTTGGAAAGTACTATTCACTTGCTATATGATGAGATCCGCATCTCCAAACACTTTTAGTCCTTTGACTCCCAACTCCTTGGCAGAGTTTAATCCCAAGAACAAAGCCTCATACTCTGCTATATTGTTAGTAGTTTTGAAATCAAGTTTAAAAGACAAATGAATAGCCTCTTTTGAAGGAGAAATCAAGACTACACCTACACCTGCTGAGTCTTTAGTACTGGCACCATCAAAGAACATGCTCTAGACGGGAGTACTGTCTCCATCAGTCTGCTGATAAGTAGGCTTTGTGAGCTGCAAAGGAGCTAGCTAAGAATAATCTATTTGCAGAATGCATGCCCCAAAGTCTGTGTTCAATGCATAGATGGGGTGATTTACAGAACTTTTCTCATCACTAATGATGTAGGAAAGCTGATTTTCTCTGTAAAGTCTCTTTACCTCTCCTCCAAACATTGGGATTGTAGCATACAAAATATCCATCTGCAGGGTACCACCTAGCCTTTTGCTCCATGAATGTGATAAGAGGAGACCGAACTTGGGTGGGATATCAGCCACTGCAACATCCATTACCATGCTTCTCATTGACAGATGGGCAAGGTTTATGACAAGGTCTTTGATGAGGTTGAGGCATCTGACTTTCCTAGAGTCAAAAGAGAAGAGATCATGGTATGGCTTTGTGATGTCAAGCCCAAGCTCATCCATCACTTCTTTAGGCATAAGATTGTGTGATGCTCTGGAGTCAAGCAAGAAGTTGTGAAGGATATTGTCATGGACATTTAGGGATATGTAGAAGGGTGGACAAGAATTATCTCGATCCTCAACCATAGGTTCTATGGCCACTGTGGGCTTGTCATCCTAAAGGTTTACAAAATCAGCAGCTATGGGAGTCTTTGGTTGAAGGGACTTCGGGATGGCAGACTTGAATATTTCATTCTTCATAAGTTCAGTCAATGGCATAGGTGTTTTTACCTTCTGAATTTCTGATTTGAAATTAAATGAATATGATATTTTTTCGGAAGGCTTTACCTCGTTAGAGGGATCTCTAAGGGACACATGTTCCTTAGCTTGGGGCTGCAAAGGCTTATGTTGTTGTTTTGCAAGAGTGGAGATCTGCTTAGCAAGAACAACACGCTGCTTGGCAGTAGCTTCTTTATTTTTTCCAAGGGTAGCAAGCAATGGATTTGAAACATCAGTCTTAGATCTTAAATTGTAACATGGCTGATCATTTGTTTGATAAAAATGTTCTTCAATGCTTGTCTCCTTAATCTAATCATGCATGAGGGCTTCCTCATAATTTGTTTGTGTTAAGAAAGAGGAATTAGCATCATCCTTGAAACAATTGATGTCCTCTTCTTCTTCAATTTCACCATGAGATAGCTCTTGTTCTTCTTCTAGGATAACATTTTGGAAGGGGGCCCTGATCCTTTGGTCTTCAACTGCATTCTTGTCTCTCTAAAGGATCTGGCCCTGCTGATTGTTCCTTCTGTAGGGGAATGCATTTGGATTCCTGGGAGCATAGACATTACGCTCTTTACTTCTTGTTGGTTGCTGACTCTGAATTTTTAGTTTTGACATTTCCGAGTTAGGTTGTCCAACATCTTGGCCATCTTTTCCATTTTGGTATTTGAAGAAGAAGGAGAATCAGCACACAACTTCTTTCTCTCAAATTTTTCTTTAAGTTTATGAGATGCCATAATGTTAGATTCAACCTCAAGAGTGGAATCTTGCATTAAAGCGAGTGTGGTTGACCTTCTTTCTCTAAGGATTAAGCAAAATTCTGGATCAAAGGCAGAAGAGTAAGTAATCTTTGTTGATGCATCAGTTGGCTTGATCTTTGCTGGGATCTTTCCAAACATCTTATCGAATCTTTTGGTGAAGTCTGAGATAGACTCCCCATTTTCTCTTCTTAGATTTCCAAATTCAGTAATATAATACAAGAGGTCTCTTCTTTCTCCCCAATGTTTCAAAAACACTTCATCTAACTGCTCAATGTCTGCCACTAAATTTGTTGGCAATTCCTTGAACCACTTCCTGGCTTGACCATCCAAGCTCTGCACAAAAATTCTGGTCCAAACATCTTCCTTTGAAATGTTAATATTCTTAGCATAAGCATAGAAAGCTTCTATATGTTCTTCAGCAGCATAATCCCCAGATCCAGTAAAGTTTGGCATATATTTCTGATAATCTTCTGTTAGCATGGCTGATAAGGGATTGGGCAACACAAGAGGGGCATACCTATTGGCTAAGATCTATTCCATTTTTGTCAAAGGGGCAGCCATGTAAATCTTGGGGGTTGATGCAGAGGAAGAAGTTTTTGTAGATGATGGTTGAGATGGAATAGGTGGGACTATGGACAATGGTGGTCTTACTTCACTGAGGAATGACAAGGAAGCACTGGTAGGATGACTACCCTGGAATGTGTTTCCTGAATAAGGTGGAAAGTAAGAAGCACTGTAAAACTGACCCAGCAACAAGGCCAAGTTTTCTTCACCCTTAGAGGAAAGATCTTGTAAAATATCTTCAAGAACGGGCAGACTGGTATGAGTATGGAAAAAAATTTATACAGGCTCAGTTTATGAAGAATTCAAGGAAGAGGGAGAGTCCTCTTCTTGGATAGATTCTACAACTTCTTCTCCTAAGTTGGATATAGTAACATGCTCAGAAATAGAATCTATAACATCAGTGGAAATTGAAGGCTCATCACCCTTCAAGCTTTCTGACACAATTTCAATTTTCTGAGAACTAGAAGTTTCAGCGAAAGGGGATTTGATAAGAGGTTCTCTAGATACAAAAGAAGAAGTGTTTCTTGAAATACCTGGTTTAGATGCTCTTGCAGATCTAGAAGTTTGTCTTTGCAATGCTTTTCCACTTCTGATGATTTTCTCAGGATCTGGAACTGGTGTTGCCAGTGGTCTTTCTTCGTTTTCTCTGGTATGAGCCCTTCTCGGAGCCACTTCATTCCAGTGGAGTCACTAGATAGATGATTACAACCGAAAATGTGTCCAAACTTTGTCTATCATCAGAGTTGAATCTTTTCGTCTCCCAAGGAAGCTGAGCTGCAATATCCTCTCCCCGGCAATGACGCCAATTTGTTATCACTCCAGGAAACTCTCCTTGGCTGTATCTCAGAGATGCCTGGTAACTTAACATTTTTGTAACTATTTTCTCAATAATGGGTGTGGGTTTGGATCAATATGGATATCTTAAATCACTGGATTGTTTCATCAAGACAGTCTAGCTATATTCATGCAATACAAGGCCTTCAAGAGCTATTATCAGATAGGTTTGTAGATCAAAAGGATAAGAAAACCAATCAATTAATCAGAACATACATAGGCAATATATATGATGGGTCAACAAACTAGCAAAGGATGCTTATGATTTTTTCTTAACAATCAAAGGTAATATGACAGTTACCATGGGACCATTAAACATAGACAAAGGAATGATTTCAACTCATAGGCATAGAAAAAGATAAAAGAGAGTCTGACAATAACAGTGAAAGAAGCTTGCAGGCTTAATATATTAAAGAAAGTGTCTTTTTCACAATAACAGTGAATTATAGAACTCAAAATAGAACCCTTTGTTCATCAAATGTTCTGGGCTTTATAGCCCTTTAAAAATAGTTTCAAGATCCTAGAATACTGGATCAATTTTTTGCCTAAAATAGAAAATCAATAACTGGCCCAAGAAAATAGGCAAAGATCCTATAAACTAGGTCAATTCATATCCTCGAATGATCTTTATGTTCTTCAGATTCTTTGGCAGGTGTAGTGAGCCTTCCGAGGCTGCTGGATTTCATGTGATATGGAAGGAATCGAAAATGACACCTATTGACAGTCAAACAACTTTATATCCTTGAAAATAGTTAACCGTGTTTTGACCTTTCTGTCTTGTAGAGCATCTCCAAAACCAAAACAAACACTTGATAAGGATGTCATTAATTATTTTCCATCGATTGGAACCATTTATGAGGCTTTTGGACAAGGAAAACTTGGATTTGTGCAAAAATATTAACTTTCTGCCTTGTCAGTGCTTTCGGTAGCTAGAGTAGATAGAATTCGGACCAATTAGCTACCGAAATATCTGCTTTCGGTGGCTAATGAATAATCAATATGTTCTCCTAAGCCACCAAAACCTAAGATTAGTGAAATTTCTCAAAAACTATAGGATTACTTGCTGCCTCTGGTTCATTGCATTGAATTGCCACCTCTGCTAGGGTTTCAAGAGTAGCATGTGTTTGAGCTTGGTGTTTTGAGGACATAGCTTGTTTCCTCAAATCCCTCACCTTTTTCTTCAAGCCCTGAGCTACTCTCCATAAGTTGTTGTAGTCTTTTACAATAGTTTCCTTCTTTTTCTTTTCCTTTATGATTTCATGAGCTAATCTTTCCAAGAATGAGTTGTTTTCTGCAAAGTTTTTGACAGGGTTTAATATCTGGTTTTAATTACCCTTTCTAGCACTTCTTGTTCAACTAACTTCTTCTTAAGCTTCTTGATTTTCTTTGATTTAATCTGCTTCACTCTTTTGCTAGATGAGGCAGATCTGCAATTTGTGGTTCTTGTTCTTCTTGAGGTGTAGGTGATGGAAGGTCTTCATAACTTGTTGTGTATATATCTACAAAAATAGAATTTTCACGCCCTGTGGTAACTGAATCCTTGTGCCCTGTTTCAATCTGGTGCTCTTCATCCTCAGAGTTTGTGTAACGAAGATTAAGAATGCTTTTGTTCACTAGGGCTTCTTTGGCCTTTTCTTTTTCACTGTTGAAGTTCAATTTCTTATTAGTTTTATTAAGCTTAGAGGAAGAAGAGGGTTGATTAAGTGGAGATGGAGAGATAGCTCTCCTCATCCTCTTTCCACTTCTGAGAGTGGAAGACTTCTTTGAATGAGGACTCTTTTTACCCTCTGGTTGTACCTCAGTCTAAAAATCATTCCAGAACAAAAAGTAATTCCACTCTTTGCCTCTTCTTTGCAACAGCTCACAAACCAAAAGTTTAATTAGACTGTGGTGGGATAGTCTACCTGCAAATTTATTGGGCTTGGCCTTGACTTGATGAGCCATTTTGGATAAGTTTATGTGGAGAAAATAGGGCAGATTGAGTGGGTTTCTACCAGTAAAATGATTCATGAGTTTGAAATGGTAAATCATCACCCTATTGTATCTGCCTTCGCAAGTTATGTAGAACATAATGGCTTTTAGTAACTGCTTCCATTTCTCTTCAAGGAAAGACACGGGAATGTCTTTCTTCCACATCAAACCCCTGTGTTCTGGTTTCAAATAAGACATGAATTAAACATTCTTAGTGACAGTAGTTTTAAACCATTTTTCTCCAGTCCTGGGAAGCTCTGTCACCTCAGCTATGAGGGCTTCATCTACCTCAAATTCATCTCGACCTATGATTTCTTTCTTTCCATTGAAATTCGGTAAAGGCCTCTGCCACCTGCTGATGAGAACTCTGTAATTTTTTACAAAAACTATAACACCCTACGTCCCTGAAAAATTGACATACCTCTGGGTGCGATTCCAAGTAACTGATGTTGTCGAGCTCTTTCCTCAAGGTTGATCCTCCTTTCTTCATCTGTCACAATGCTTCTGTACACCTATGATCGAAGAAACAGATTTCGGGGGAAAGTTACACAACGTAGAGTTAGGGAGATTTGGCTTGGCTGTGACATAGATGAGAAAACTAAGGTGAGATTTAGAACGTGGCACTGATTACAAGGGATGCAGTAGAACGGTTTGTGATTTGCAGCAATCATGGTCGATAACTATAATGATGGAGGGTACGTAAGCATATGGTTTGATGATACAGCAATCTGAAAAGATTCGCTTATATCATACAGAGATCAGCTCCCAGTCATGAACGGTTCGTTCTCCTGTCTTTTCGGCGGCGAATTGTAATAATAAAACTTCAAACCCGACAATTGAAACATGTGAAAGGACGTGTTGACTCCTCCCCCGCTCATGCAATTTTGGTGGCTAAAATAGCCTTGAATTCCTTTGTTTTAGCTACCGAAAGCTAAGGCTTTCGGTGGCTAATGAACAATCGAAATGTTCACCTAAGCCACCGAAACTTGAGATTTGAACTAGATCAACAGAAAACTAAGCAAAAGTTTATTCTAACTTTATTACATGCATAAAGCTCTCAAAAATGAGCTTTAAAAAATTAATAATGTATTTTTTAAAATACATCCTATCACCTAAAATGAAATAACTCGATTGATTTATTTGAGGAGATAACACACACGTTCGTTTTGAATCCATTTTGAGCACTTTTATTTTTAGGCCTTCCAGGACCCATTTTGGTTCCTGGATCCATTCTGGATCATCAAGTTTCACTTTTTATGAGAACAGGTTGCAGAGAAGAATATTAGGGTTGAGTATATTGGAACAAAAGAATAGATTGCAAATATCTTCACGAAACCTCTTCCAAGAGAGACCTTTGAGTATCTTCGACATAAACTTCCAATAATTTCTACCCCACATTGAAGTTTTGAATGCATTTAACATATTTCATGGATTTATGTGAAGGAGCACCATGAAGAGAAAAAGGGTAGCAGAAATATTTGAAGCTTTTGGATAGGGGGGGCATCTGAAACGATAGTTTATACAGGGGGAGAAACCCCAAAGGGAAGTTATCCTTTGCCCTTGATGTCAAAGGGGGAGAGAGAGAGTAATCAAAGGCATGGAAATGGAGAGAAAGAACAGAGGCATGATTACAAGAGGAGTAATGGTCATAGGGGGAGCATGAGCATAACTGTTTTCATGCCATCAGCGTTGCATCAAAGTGTTTCCATCAATTCCAAAGGGGGAGATTGTTGAAAATATTGGGTTGATTTTCATTGATGTCAACCCTTGAAGAAAGTTTGATAGAAAATTTCGGTAACCCTAAAGGTATGGTCATGGAACCCATAGTTGATCAAGGAATAAAGACATAAAGGTCAGTATATTTACAAGTAAGACTATCATAGATGGATAGTATGTGTCATGTCGTTTACGGTGATAGGTGGTACGCCATGTGGCTCCTTATGGTTGAGGACATATGGCTTTGTAAATATTGGAGGACACTCAAGAATAATTTAGAAACTCCTAGAAGGTCAACAATAAGTCAATTACTCTAGAAGCCTCTAGAAAGTCTTCAAGAAGTTTGCTAGTCAAAGTGGTTGCAACAAGAATTTAATTATGGGTAAAGTAGTTGTAACAAACAAATTATGAGTTTACTAATTATAGGTAAAGTAGTTGTAACAAGAATCTAGGTTAGCCCTAAAAGAAGGAAAAATGATAAAAAAGTTACAAGATATCCCCTAAAGGAAGGCACTTAAGAAGTATAAATAAGATATCAAGAGACTCCCATTAGCACCTATCGAACGCATTGAATATATATCTTGTGAAAGTTTTTTTGCAGGAATCTCATTGAAAAATCTAAGGTAGCGCAAACCTGAGGCAACAAAGGAGGAGTGACGTCAAAGTTTCGTGATTGTAGAGAAGAGCGAGAGTTTTGTGTAAAACCATGGTTTAGCTCATCCTCATAGGTCAAATTATTAGTGTCCCACATGTTGGGTATATGTTATATTATTTGCATGTGTGTGTGTGGGCGCGTTAGGTTCGACAACTATGTCTGACGATCCCTCTAGTAGTATTCTTTGTGTCGTGTGCATCGGGCACTTCCTAGGGGGGTCCCAGGGGGGGGCAGGTATGGCCCCCCCTGGTTACGTGCAACATTCGGCATCGGGCGGTAGCCCAGGGCCGACGGGGTTCGAGGCAGTGCCCCAAATTTTTTTTTGGGGCGGTTTTTTGCTATTTTTAGCGGATTTTTCTATTTTTAGCGATTTTCTAAGTTAATCCCGGATTAACGGATTAGGGTTTTAGTATCTATGGAATACCTAAAAACATTGTATATATTGTATGGTGAATGGTGAAATTCAATATAATGAAAATAAGAAAGGTTTTCCCCAGTTGAGGGTTTCCGGTATAAATCTCTATGTACTATGTGTATGAGCCATTGATTAATTTATGTTTTTCTTAAGAATCCATATGCATTGCTTTACTTCACAGGTTTAAAACTTACATGTGGTATCAGAGCTCATTTTTGGCTTCAAAGGGACGCCTTTGTTGCTGAGGATTTGGTTCGTTCTTGATAGATCAAGTTTATTTTGGGCCTATGATAAACTTGGGTTTAGTGGGAGATTTTTCACTGGAGATTCGAGTGTAGAAAGAGGAATGGCGATATCTTCTAGAATCGAGATAGAGAAGTTCAACGGTAAAAAATTTGAGCTATGGAAGCTCAAGATGGAGGACCTTCTTGTAGATAAAGAACAATGGATTGTTGTGGATCCCAGTACACAGCCTACTGGTACGCATCCTACTGGCACACAGTCGACTGGTACACAACCTACTAGTACACAAACTACTAGTAAACCACCTACTCATATGTCAAAGGAAGATTGGGAGAAGTTGGACAGAAAAGCAAGGAGTACTATTCAAATCTGTCTGGCAGATTCGGTGTTTTTGAATGTCTCGAGAGAATCTACAACCAAGGAACTATGGGATAAGTTAGGGAATTTGTATCAATCAAAGTCCCTGGTAAACAAGTTGTTTCTTTGAAAGAAGTTGTATCATCTTAGGATGGAAGATGGAGATTCTGTGACAGAACATCTAAATGCCTTTAATACTCTGGTAAGTCAACTTGTCTCTGTTAATATTATGATTGCAGAAGAAGATAAGTGTATTACTTTGTTATGTTCTTTGCCAGACTCTTGGGATAATATGTTTGTAGCAATTGGTAGTACCACTCAATCTACATTGAAGTATGAGGATGTAGTTTCATCCTTGTTATCTGAAGAGATGAGGCGGAAAAACATGGATGTTCATAACACAGATGCTTTATTTGTAAGAGGGTGTACCCAAGATAGGAATCCTAGTAAGTCTTCAGGGAGGAGACCTAAATCTACAGGTATATCTAAGTCTCCAGGAAAATCTTTGAGGAAATGTTGGAAGTGTGGTAAAACAGGGCATTATAAGAAAGATTGCAAGTCTAAGACAGTTGATAAACCAAAGGGATATGATAGTACCTCTTCCCTAGAGGCTAAAACCTCCACTGAAGAAGGAGGTGATGTTTACCTGGCATCTACAAGTACAGATGCAGATCATGATGTATGGTTGATCGACTCAGGTGTGTCATACCATATGACTCCTCACAGGGAGTGGTTCTCTGAATATGAAAAAAACAATGGTGGTGATGTATTCCTAGGAGATTACTCGACAGCCAAAATCTTAGGACATGGAAGGGTTAAGTTGTTGCTAAAATATGGAAGGATTAGAACTCTCCCTGGGGTATGGCAGCCACTCATGCAAGCAAGGAAGCAGTATGGTTACATAGATTGTGTTCAGGTATTGGGTTGGTACAACAAGCAGTGAGATTAGATTGTGACAGTTAGAGTGAAATATTACTGGCAAAGAAGCCAGTTTATCATTCGAAGACACAGCATATTGATGTTCAGTATCACTTTGTGAGAGACATCATTGAGGAAAAGAAGGTGTTGCTGGAAAAGGTTGACACTTTGAAGAATGTTGCAGATTTAAAGACAAAGTCTGTGAGCATAGAAAAGTTCTCCTGGTGTAGAGTAACAATGGACATTGTTGCCTTGGATTGTTGACTATATAACCTTGTGGACCCCTGGATGCAAAGAAAACAACAAGTGGGAGAATGTTGGGTATGTGTTATATTCTTTGCATGTGTGTGTGTGGGCGTGTCAGGTTCGACAATTGCATCTGACGATCCTGGATTAACGGATTAGGGTTTTGGTATCTACGGAATACCTAAAAACATTGTATATATTGTATGGTGAATGGTGAAATTCGATATAATGAAAATAAGAAAGGTTTTCCCCGATTGAGGGTTTCCAGTATAAATCTTTGTGTACTATGTGTATGAGCCATTGATTAATTTATGTTTTGCTTGAGAATCTATATGCATTGCCTTACTTCACAAGTTCAAAACTTACACCGCAAGCCACCCCCACGGGTTGTGTAGGGCTCATCACGCGAGGCCCCCCTAGACAACTGGCTTCATCTCGTGAGGAAAAACTAGATATGAAGGATGAGGGTTGTATCATGTTGTAGAAGCTTAGGAGAGTCTACAGGCATGTGTGACAGTGTTCAGGTATAAGAGAATCATCTACAGAAGTAAAAGGTATGTTTATATGGTTATTTGCAGTTGGATCTTCGTGATTGCTTGAGGTACTATTGGTATGGTACATGTTGTATGAGGCAGATCTGCAGAGGCACATTGTTGGTGCACTTGTTGTTTGTACTTGGTACAAATTCTTGAGTATTTTGTTGAGGCATATCTTGTGTCATAAGGTACATGTTTGAGGCAGTTTGGTTAAGATGTATTGTTTAAGATATTGGCACAAGTTGAGGTTGCATAACAGTGAGGGTTTGATACATGATTGATGTGATAGCTCATTATACTTGGTTTATGGATGTTATTACATGTATGGCATATGATTAGAGAGATATATTTATGATGATAGGTATATGGTTTTGAGATATACACTTGTGATAGTGGGTATGAGATCTGTGTGACAGTGTTGTATGAGGTATGGTACATGTTTGAGGCAATTTGGTTGAGATGTATTGTTGAAGATATTGGTACAAGTTGAGGCTGCATAACAATGAGGGTTTGATACATGATTGATGTGATAGATCATTATACTTGGTTTATGGATGTTAGTACATGTTTGAAATATGATTAGAGATATATATTTGTGATGATAGGTATATGGTTTTGAGATATACACTTGTGACAGTGGGTATGAGATTTGTGTGATCAGATCTGATTAGTTGAGTGAGATTGATGGTTGGTCTCCATGTATATTTCAGGGTCGAAAGACGGGGCAAGGAAAGGTGGTTGTAGCCTCCTTCCGATTGGTGCCAGAAAACTAAGGGAGTTATAGCTTCCTTCGGGTTGGAGCTTGAGAAACTAGGGGGTTGGATCCTCCTTCCAGTTGTAGCTGGAAAACAAGGAATTTGGTGGTTCCTATGAATGTATTTCTTCTAACATATAATAAAATCATTCTGTGGTTTTCTCATGTATTGGGTTTCCACGTAAAATTTGGGTCTACTGTGTACTTTTGTGGTTGCTTACTGTTCATTGTTTATTTATACTTCTCGTGATGTTTTAAATATTATTGATGAATTTCTCATAAAGTTAACCAATACATATTGTGGTTAAAAGTAATAAAAGTTCTCATACTAATTCACCCCCCCCCCCCNCCAACAGATGCTACAATGAGCGATAGTTTAGATGACCAAACTGCTCATGTCAAATTTTTCTCAAGTAGTCATTATGAGCAACAAACACTGATGGAAAAGATGATGACCCAAAGCTGTCAAACTTGTACAACCTGGTAATATCATTAGCAATTCCAATTGCGAGGACATGCTTAGGATCTTTTAAATCATGAATTATAACTTGGTGAGGTGAAAACTCTACGGTTTTACCTTCACTTAAATGAGTGATATGATATAATGATAGAAGTTTGTAGGAAAGAATTGGAACACATAATACATCATTGAAATGACCATTATCTACTTGAATTGTTCCAGACCCTACAACAATAAGAGATCTATCATCACCAACAAATATTTTCTCGGTGTTACATTCATTTATGGAAGAAAAGATGGCTTTATCCTTAGCCATATGATAAGATGATCTATAATCAATAAGCCACACTCCAGAAGAATAAGTAGAAGTTGCATTGAAGAAGAAACCAGAAGAAGAAAGGGCATGTCTATGAGAAGAATAGTTAGAAGAAGAAGAAGAATCAATATTGATGTTGTGCTTCTTCATTGCTTCTTCTAAAGCTTCCATCTTCTTAAGACATTTGGATTCCACATGATCGTCATTCCCACAAAAGTTGTAATGTATGTCAGTATTCTTACTTTTAGATTTTGCTCCTTTATCACCATTAGGAGTGGAAGCTGGCTGAGAGGGTTTGGGACCCTTGTTTTTCTTGTTGTTGTGGCGAGGATGTTGCTTTTTGGGATACTTGGATTTATATTTCTGTTGATCCACTAAGGCATTGTTGTAGGTACTTGCAGTGTTGATCACTCCAAGTTGCACAAGTTTTTCATGCTCTCTAACTAAAGCATCACAAAAGGACTCAAGAGAGGGATTTTGGTAAGCACTCCCTAGAGCTTCTCTGGTGGCATAAAAGATAGATACAAACACAAAATATGCACTAACAAGCTTAGAAAGAATAATATAGATGCATCGGTCTTCCTTCAGATCTATTTTTCAATCTATAATAAAAGTCTAAGTATTTTAAACTTAGATAAATAATCTTCAATGCAAGGAAAATCATTTGGAATTAAAGTCATTAACTGATTTTCTATTTGGTGGGATCGAATAATATTGTGTTTACCAAACACATCTTCAAGTTTTTTCCAATCTTTATCTAGGTCATCAATTTCTTGAAGGTGAAACTTGAAATCAGGAGAGATGCACATTCCAATTATTCCACGTGCTTCATCATTCTTATTATCCCATTCGAATTTCTTTTGATCATCAATGGGTTCTTGTTCTTTTCTCAAGGTAATCTAGTATAATCCTTTACTTCTTAACACATCATCCATATGGGATTTCCATGAGAAGTAGTTGGTACTAGTAAGAAAAATATCATTGGGAGAATCCATATACAATATGCATAGAATATGGATTTAAAAGCTGAAATTAATGGCCTGGATGGAAAGTTCTTGAAAAAATGGGCTATTTCAAAAAAAACGGCACTGAAAACGAACTTCAGATATGAAAGTTATGCCATTTTGAAAAAAAGGCATAAATGGTACCCAAATATCCACGTGGCAAGTAGAAGTTGGTCCATGTGGTGATGTTCCTCTTAATTGTGCCTATAAGCTCACTTTTAAATAAGTTACGTATGAAGTGAGCCACTCTTATAGAATAAATGGGAATCACTTTTACAATGTAGTTACTTTGTAAATGAAAGTTGCATGCAATAACTTAAACTAAAATATTAAGGTTATTTAAGAGTGATATTCACTTTTATAATTAAGTGAAATGCACTTTACAATGAATGCATGAACTTTTCAAATAAAAGTAACAAAAAATAGACTTGAACTCAAGACCTCTTACTAAGTAAAGTAACTTTCAACCAAATGAGCTGGTGAAAAACACATTATAGTCTTAAGAAGGAGGATTATTGTTGTTGTTGACGACCTTGGAGTGTGTGCTCAATAAAAACTTATTTTCATGCATTCACACACAAAAACAAAATCACTTATCAACAACAATAAGGGTTAGATCCCATTTAGCTTACCTAGAAAATGCAAATTTTCCCTCTATTTCTGATTTACCAAGATCACACAAAGCGCACGACAAAGAGCATACGTATATAGGAAATCCCTTTCCGCTATGTTTCTGATTTGCCAAGATCATATAGAGTGTAGGTAAAAGAGCATACACAGATCGAAAAGAGTAGCGATCTGGAAATAAAAACAAAAAATCGATATATTGTCTCTATAAAAAATTTAAAGGGCCTATTCAAGCTTTATACCTCGGAATCACGCTGAAATGGTCGTATCTTGGGAAAATAAAAATAAAAATAAGTGAAAAAAAAAAAAATCTAGCTGAAGGAAGCACTTTGGACGCAATGGAATAGTCCTCTCAGCCCAAAAATGTACAGAAATGGAAGAAACCAGAGATGCAGCAACACAGCTTCAAAATCTCAATCTACAATGGGAGTGGGTCTTCAAATGCGCTCTAATACCATCTTCAATGACATAGGTATTCCAATAGAGGATGAACCTCTTCAGTAACCACTCACACAACCAAATCAAAGATCAACACACCAATGTCTTTACGTGGTAAAACTCCTGTGGGGAAACATCCACGGCCCCAACCAACATGGCCACTTGGAGCAATTTATTAATGCAAAAGAAAATATTACAGAGAAATTTACAAGAGAGTTTCTCACAATCGATCATCGGCAAATGACCCTCCATGCTCTTTAAATAGATATCATGGACCAATAGGGTGTTAAGCCATGGATCAATGTAGCCATTAAGATCGAGGAGAATATGAGCCATTGGATCGCTCTATGCCAGAAACATATTGTGACCATCATATTACCTAACTACAAATTTATACTAATGAATACTAAAGAAACACATTTTTACCTAACAACACATTAGACCAAGTTGATCTTAACTAACTTATGAGTGTCTAAATATCGTTTTCATGTGAAACAAAAAGTGTTTCTAATTGAAAGAAGCGCTCCATACACAGTGGAACAGTCCTCTTGGCCTAGAAATGTACGGAAATGATAGAAACCATAAATGGGGATGTTATCACTCCAGGAAACTCTCCTAGGCTGTATCTCAGAGATGCCTGGTAACTTAACCTTTTTGTAATTATTTTCTCAATAATGGGTGTGGGTTTGGATCAAGATGAATATCTAAATCACGGGATTGTATCTTCAAGATAGTCTAGCTATATTCATGTAGTACAAGGCCTTCAAGAACTATTATCAAATAGGTTTGTAGATCAAATGGATAATAAAACCAATCAATTAACCAAAACATACATAACAATATATATGATGGGTCAACAAACTAGCAAAGGATGCTTATGATTCTTGCTTAACAATCAAAGGTAAGATGACAGTTACCATGGGACCTTTAAACATAGACAAAGAAATGATTTCAACTCATAGGCATAGAAAATGATAAAGAGGGTCTGATAATAACAATGAAAGAAGGTTACAGGCTTAATATATTAAAGAAAGTGTCTTTATCACAATAACAGTGGATTACAGAACTCAAAATCGAACCTTTTGTTCATCAAATGTTCTAGGCTTTATAGCCTTTAAAAACAGTTTCAAAATCCTAGAATACTGGATTGAATTTTGCCTAAAATAGAGAATCAATAATTGGCCCAAGAAAATAGGCAAAGACCCTATAAACTAGGTCAATTCATATCCTTGAATGATCTTTATGTCCTTTGGATTCTTTGGCAGGTGTAGTGAGCCTTCCGAGGCTACTGGATTGTATATGATATGAGAAGAGTCGAAAATGACACCTGCTGACAGTCAAACAACTTTATATCCCTGAAAATAGCTAACCAATTTTGACCTTTATGTCTTGTAGAACATCTCCAAAATCAAAACAAACTCTTGATAATGATGTCATTAATTATTGTCCATCGATTGGAACCATTCCTGAGGCTTTTGAACAAGGAAAACTTGGATCTGTGCAAAATATTAACTTTCTTCCTTATTAGTTCTTTCGGTAGCTAGAGTAGACAGAATTCGGACCAATTAGCTACCGAAAGCTCTGTTTTCGGTGGCTAATGAACAATCAAAATGTTTTCCTAAGCCACCGAAAGGTTTGTTTCAGTGAAATTATCAAAATTTCAAAAATACCTTTTGTCTTAGCTCAAAAACGCCTTAGGGCTGATCTTTTAAGGCTTCTACATCTTGCTCAAAACTATAGGATTACTAGCTGCCTCTAGTTCATTGCACTGAACTGCCACCTCTACTAGGGTTTCAAGAGTAGCATGTGTTTGAGCCTGGTGTTTTGAAGACATAGCTTGCTTCCTCAAAGCCCTGACCTTTTTCTTCAACCCCTGAGCTACTCTCCATAAACTGTTGTAATCTTTTACAATCTTGTCCTTCTTTTTCTTTTCCTTTATGCTTTCATGAGCTAATCTTTCCATGGATGAGTTGCTTTCTGCAAAGTTTTTCAATAGAGTTTCATATCTGGTTTTAATTACCCTTTATATCACTTCTTGTTCAGCTAACTTCTTCTTAAGCTTCTTGATTTCTTTTGATTTACTCTGCTTCACTCTTTTGCTAGATGAGGCATCTACAATTTGTGGTTCTTGTTCTTCTTAAGGTGTAGGTGATGGAAGGTCTTGATAACTTGTTGTGAATATATCTACAAAAATGGAATTTTCACGCCCTGTGGTAATTGAATCCTCGTGCCCTATTTCAATCTGGTGCTCTTCATCCTCTGAGTTTGTGTAAGGAAGATTAAGAATGCTTTTGTTCACTGGGGATTCTTTGGCCTTATCTATTTCACTATTGAAGTTCAATTTCTTCTTAGTTTTATTAAGCTTAGAGGAAGGAGAGGGTTGATTAACTGGAATTGAAGAGATAGATCTCCTCCTCCTCTTTCCACTTCTGGGAGTAGAAGACTTCTTGGAATGAGGACTCTTTTTACCCTCTGGCTATACATCAGTCTGAAAATCATTCCAGAAGAAGAAGTAATTCCACTCTTTGCCTCTTCTTTGCAACAGCTCACAAACCAAAATTTTAATTAGACCATGGTGGAATAGTCTACCTGCAACTTTATTGGGCTTGGCCTTGACCTGATGAGCCATCTTAGATAAGCTTCTGTGGAGAAAATAGGGTAGATTGAGTGGGTTTCTACGAGTAAAATGATTCATGAGTTTGAAATGGTAAATCATCACCATGTTATATCTGTCTTCACAAATTATATAGACCATAATGGATTTTAGTAATTGTTGCCATTTCTCTTCAAGGAAAGACACAAGAATGTCTTTCTTCCATATCAAATCCTTGCGTTCTGGTTTCAAGTAAGACCTGAATTCAACATTTTTTGTGACAGTGGTTTTAAACCATTTTTCTCTAGTCCTGGGAAGCTCTGTTACCTCAGCTATGAAGACTTCATCCACCTTGAATTCATCTCAACCAGAGACTGCTTTCCTTCCATCGAAATTTAGGGCTTTTGCTACCTGCTGGTGAGAACTCTGTAATTTTTTACAAAAATTATAACAACCTGTGTCCCTGAACAATTGGCATACCTCCGGGTGCGATTCCAAGTAACTGATGTCATCGAGCTCTTTCCTCAGAGTTGATCCTCCTTTATTCATCTGTCACTATGCCCCTGTACACCTACGATTGAAAAATCAGATTTTGGTGGAAAGTTACACAGCATAAAATTAGGGAGATTCAGCTCGACTATGACAGGGACGAGAAAAATGAGGCGAGCATCATATCTTGGTGTTGATTACAAGGTATGTGAAAGAGAATATTGTGATTTGAAACAATCATGTTTGATGACTGAGAGGTATGCAACCATGTAGATTGATGAAACAATGATCTGAAAAGATTTGATACATCATGCAAAGATCAGCTCCCGGTCATGAACGGTTCATTCTCCTGTATTTTCGGCGGCTAATTGCAATTATAGAACTTCAAACCCGTTGATTTAAACGTGTGAAAGGATGTGTTGACTCCTCCCCCACTCCTGTGATTTTGGTGGCTAAAATAGCCCCGAGTTTCTTTGTTTAAGCTACCGAAAGCTAAGGTTTGTGGTGGCTATTGAACAACCGAAATGTTCGCCTAAGCCACTGAAACCTGAGATTTGAATTAGATGAAATCAAAACTAAACGAAAGTTTATTCTAACTTTATTACATGCATAGAGCTCTAAAAAATGATCTTTAAAAAATTAAAAAATGTATTTTTTAAAAGACATCCTATCACCTAAAATGAAATAACTCGATTGATTTATTTGAGGAGATAACACTGGATCCTATTGGGGGTGAAATCCTCCCTGTGAGGTTTCAAGAACCACAGAATCAATGCCTTTCCTGTAAAATGAAAATTCAAACCTATCTACTAGTGTTTCCATTGGGCATGGAGTTATTTTGAAAAAACAAAAAAACTGAAAATAAAATTTACAATGACAAGGCTTTGAAGCCTTAGATGAAATAGAGTTTCAAAAAATGCCCATTGACTGAGCCACCAAATATTTCTTCACCTTCCAGACTTTGCAGAATGAAGGTGTTGTTGTGTTGTACTTGAGTTATCATGAAAGGACCGGTCCACAAAAAATCAAACTTGTCGTGCTTTCCTTTATCTTGTCTAAGAGCATCCCATTTCAGAACCCAGTCACCAACCTGAAAGTTATCCACCTTCGCTTTTCTGTCAAAAGTATCCTTGATTCTTATTTGATGAGCTTCTGATTTATCCACCAGGTGTTCTCTGACCTGCTGCAATTCTACCAAGTCGAGCATTCTTCTTACCGCATCATTTGATTCAATTTGTTCCTCCTAAAAGAATTTAGCCACTGGTAGAACTAGCTGAATGGGGAAAATGGCATCAGTGCCATAAACCAGTTTGAAGGGAGAAGTTCCTATGGATTTCTTGTTAGTCACTCTGTCTGCCCAAAGAGCAAACTTTAGTTTGGAATCCCAGCTCCTTTGATTGTCCTCCAACAACTTTCTAACGACTCTGACTAGACTCTTATTGGATGACTTGGCAAGACCATTGCCTTGAGGTTAGTAGGAAGTAGAGTGTACTAATTGAATGCCCATTGACTTACACATGTCAACCAATGCATCAGCTTTGAAGGCTGCTACATTATCTGTCACTAGCCTTTTTGGGCAACCAAATCTGATCAGAATGTTTTCATAGAGAAACTTCATGACGACCTGATGAGTGGCATTTCTAATGGGGATAACCTCTATCCACTTGGTAAAATAGTCAGTGGCTACCAGGATCCACTTATTATGACCACTAGATGAAGGATTAATCTCTCCTATGAAATCTAAACCCCACTGCTGAAAAGGACCATTCACTACAATAGGTCTCAGGGGTAGAGATTTTAGTTGTTGTTTTCTTGTGAATCTTTGGCACTTATCACAAGATTTCACAAAGGCGCACACATCTGAAAAAAGAAAAGGCCAGTAATACCCAGCCCTTAGGATCTTATGAGTTGTGGTCTTCCAGTAATGATGGCCTCCACAAATACTCGAATGAAACTGATGCATGACTTCAGCTGACTCATCTTTGTCTAAACATCTCAGTAGTAAACCAGTAGGATATTTCCAAAACAAAAGATTATCATTAATGCAAAATTTAATTGCTCTAAGCTTAAGGGCTCGGGCTTGAGTCATGCTAAGTTCAGGAGAAACCTCCAAATTCTATAAAAAATGAACAATACCTGAATACCACTCACATGAACACAAATTCTCGGCCACCTACTAGTTGTCATGTTGCTCTTCTATTGCTACCCCTATCTACAAACTTTCTGAACTTTCCCCAATGAAATTTATGTCCAAAAGATCATAGTTCTCTTCTGTCATGAGCTTGGCAAGGCCTTGGCCTTTTACCAGCTTAGTGGGCTTCACTTCTATGTCAAACTCAATCATCTTTGCGATCCATTTAGATCTCTTTCCATCAATATCAGGCTGGGTCAAGACATCCTTCACAGAGGCTAAAGGAACATAGGCAACAACC
Source organism: Picea mariana (assembly GCA_032191745.1). Lineage (NCBI taxonomy): Eukaryota > Viridiplantae > Streptophyta > Pinopsida > Pinales > Pinaceae > Picea > Picea mariana. The sequence continues at coordinate 108,881 of JASDQU010102840.1, forward strand.
TTTGCATGGAGGATATAAATTCTGAAAGCTTTTAATGACGTAATGAGAACATAAGCTTGTTTTTCTATAGGATCATACCTTAGTTTAGCATCCTTGAGTGATTTGTTGAAAAAAGACACCGGGTGATCAAGACCTTCATCACCTTTTTGTAAGAAGACTGCTGCCACTATGTCATATGAAGCAAAAGAGAAAATATAGAAATTCTTGGTGTAATCCAGACTAATTAGAGTGGGAGATTCCATGATAGCCTGTTTGATATCCTGAAATGAACTTCTTGCATTGTTTTTCCATTTTATCTCAGATCCCTTTTTTAGCATAGAGGTTATATGTTTCACTAACTCAGCAAAATTAGGAATAAACCTTCTGACAAAATTTATCTTACCGAGTAGGGATTGGATATCCTTCTTTGACCTTGGTATGGACAACTTCTGAATTGCTTCCACCCGAGCTGGATCAATTTTCACTCCCTCTGCTGAAACAATGTGGCCTAGGAGCTTACCCTTCTTGAGAGAAAATTGAGACTTTTTGGGGTTCAGCGAAATCCCGAACTGTCTGCATTTCAAAAATACTCTTTTCAGGTGCTTCAAATGCTCTTCATGACTACTAGAATAAGTTGTGATATCATCAAGATAGATGAGGACAAACTTGTCCTTCTCTCCCATGAAAGCTATGTCAATGGCCCTCTGAAAAGTGACCCCGGCATTCATTAGTCCGAATGGCATCTTGGCGTACATGAAGGTACCCCAAGGAGTAGTAAAGGCAGTTTTTTCTTGGTCATCAGGGTGTACAAAAACCTAGTTATAGCCTGAGAATCCATCTAGGAAAGACATGACAGTGGCCCCTGAAATTCTTTGCAACAAGTGTTCCATCTTGGGTAGGGGATAAATTTCTTTCTTGGATCATTTATTTAAGTTTCTAAAATCAACGCATAACCTAATCTCACCATTTTTATTTCTCACTATTACTAGGTTTGCAATCCATTTGGATTATCTTAATGGGATTATGATTTTGGCATCAAGGAGCTTTTTGATTTCTTTTTCAATTACAGGCAATAAGAGAGGACTAATAGGTCTTAGCTTCTGTTTGAAAGGGATGGTGTCTTTATCAAGGGTAATCTTATGTTGAATGACATCAGGATTATAGGTTTTTAGATCACTGTATTTCCAGGAAAAAACATCAGCAAATTCCTTCATAATGCTGCAATATTCTGACCTCTGGTCAGCAGTTAATTCAGTGGATAGATTTATGAATTTAGGATGACTTTGGCTTCCTATATTGTGCTCATGGACAGGAAGATCCTTCTCCTTCTTATCAGGTTTGTAGGGGGCATCGTTTTGGTCGAAAAGATTCTCAAGAGGCACCAAACCCCGAGGTATATAATTGTTGGGCAGCTGAACAATATCATGTTGACCCATTTTACTTTTTAGCTTAGGATTTTTGGATTCCTCTACATTTTGATTTTCCTAGTCAATATGCATATCAGAAAATTCATCTACCACCTGGAGAAATCTACTAAACTCATCATCATCTTCAAAGACTTTCCAATATTTGATATTGTCGGGCAGGGATGGTCTATATTTGACTTGGATTTCATAATTGAGTCTAGGAGGCATGGGAGGAATGAACATACTGGTTGAGACAGAAAGGGAATCAACAAGGTGATTCATAGCTCTGGGTATATAAGAAATATCAAAAATGGAAAAAGAGTCCCTGATTTTTCATACCTCATCCCTGTAAGCTTTCAACCTGACATGTTTTGCTTGGAAAGTACTATTCACTTGTTGTATAATGAGATCCGCATCTCCAAACACCTTTAGTCCTTTGATTCCCATCTCCTTGGTAGAATTTAATCCCAACAGCAAAGCCTCATACTCTGTTATATTGTTAGTAGTTTTGAAATCAAGTTTAAACGACAAATGAATAGCCTCTTTTGAAGGAGAAATCAAAACTACACCTGCACCTGTTGAGTCTTTGGTATTGGCACCATCAAAGAACATGCTCCACACGGGAGTACTCTCTCCATCAGTCTGCTGATAAGTAGGCTTTGTGAGATGCAATGGAGCTAGCTGAGAATCATCTATTTGTAGAATGCATGCCCCAAAGTCTGTGTCTAATGCATAGATGGGATGGTTTACAGAATTCTTCCCATAACTAATGATGTAGGCAAGTTGATTTTCTCTGTAAAGTCTCTTTAGCTCTCCTCCAAACACTGGGACTATGGCATATGAAAGATCCATCTTCAAGGTACCTCCTAGCCTTTTGCTCCATGAACGTGATAAGAGGAGGCCGAACTTGAGTGGGATATCATTCACTACAACATCCATTACCATGCTTCTCATTGGCAGTTAGGAAAGGTTTATGACAAGGTCTTTTATGAGGTCGAGGCATCTAAATTTCCTAGAATCGAATGAGAAGAGATCATGGTAAGGTTTTGTGATGTCAAGCCCAAGCTCATCCATCACTTCTTTAGGCATAAGATTGTGTGACGCTCCTGAGTCAAGCAAGCAGTTGTGAAGGATCTTGTCATGGATATTCAGGGATATGTAGAAGGGTGGACAAGAGTCGTCTCAGTCCTCTACCATAGGTCCTATAGTCATTGTGGGATTGCCATCTTGAAGGTTTACATAATCAGCAGTTGGGGGAGTCTTTGGTTGAAGGGACTTCAGGATAGCAGACTTGAATATGTCATTCTTCATAAGTTCATTCAATGGCATAGGTATTTTTACCTTTTGAATTTTTGATTCGAAATTAAATGAATATTATATTTTATCGGAAGGTTTTACCTCGTTAGAAGGAGCTATGAGGGACACATGTTCTTTAGCTTGGGGCTGCAATTGCTTCTATTGTTGTTTTGCAGGAGTGGAGATCTACTTTGCAGGAGCAGCAGACTGCTTGGTAGCAACATCTTTCTTTTTTGGGGGGACAGCAAGCAATGGATTTGGAGCAACAGTCTTAGATCTTAAATTGTAACCTAGCCGATCATCTGTCTGATAAAAAGATTCTTCAATGCTTGCCTCATTAATCTGCTCATTCATTTGGGCCTCCTCATAATCTGCTTGTGTCAAGAAGGAGGAATCAGTATTATCCCCAAAGAAATTGATGTCATCTTCTTCTTCAACTTCATCATGAGATAGCTCCTGCTCTTCTTCTAGCAATGCATTTTGGAAGGGGGCCCTGATCCTTTGGTCTTCACCTGCATTCTTGTCTCTCTGAAAGATCTGGACCGATTGGTTGTTCCTTCTGTAAGGGAATGCATTGGGATTCCTGGGAGCATAGGCATTAGGCTCTTTACTTCTTATTGGTTGCTGACTCTGAATTTTCATTTTTGACATCTCCGAGGTCAAGTTGTCCAACATCTTGGCCATCTTTTCCATTTTAGTATTTGAAGAAGAAGGAGGATCAGCAAATGAATTCTTTCTTTCAAACTTTCCTTTAAGTTTCTGGGATGCCATAATGTTAGATTCGACCTCAAGAGCAGCATCTTGCATTAAAGCGAGTGTGGTTGACCTTCTTTCTCTAAGGATTAAGAAAAATTCTGGATCAAAGGTAGAATATTAAGTAATCTTTGTTGATGCATCGGTTGGCTTGATCTCTACAGGGATCTTTCCAAACATCTTATTGAATCTTTTGGTGAAGTCTGAGACAAATTCCCCATTTTCTCTTCTTAGATTTCCAAATTCAGTAATATAATACAAGAGGTCTCTTCTTTCTCCCCAATGTTTCAAAAACAATTCATCTAATTTCTCAATACCTGCCACTGAATTAGTTGGCAGTTCCTTGAACCACTTCCTAGCTTGACCATCCAAGCTCTATACAAAAATTTTGGTCCAAGCATCTTCCTCTAAAATGTTAATGTTCTCAGCATAAGCATAAAAAGCCTCTATATGTTCTTCAGCAATATAATCCCCAGATCCAGTAAACTTTGGCATATATTTATGATAATCTCATGTTAGCATGGCTGATAAGGGATTGGGCAAAACAAGAGGAGCATACCTATTGGCTAAGATCTATTCCATTTTTGTCAAAGGGGTAGCCATGACAATCTTGGGGGTTGATGCATAGGAAGAAGTTTATGTAGGTGACGGTTGAGATGGGATAGGTGGGACTATGGACAATGGTGGTCTTACTTCGCTGAGGAATGAAGTGGAAGCACTGGTAGGATGACTACCCTAGAATGTGTTTCCTAAATAAGGTGGGAAATAAGAAGCTTTGTAAAACTGACCGAGCAGCAAGGCCAATTTTTCTTCACCCTTAGAGGAAATATCTTGTAAAATATCTTCAAGAACAGGCAGACTGGTATGAGTACAGAAAAAACTTTCTATAGGCTCAATTTGTGAAGAATTCAAGGAAGAGGAAGAGTCCTCTTCCTGGACAGATTCTACAACTTCTTTTCTTAAGTTGGATATAGTAACATGCTCATAAATAGAATCTATAACATCATAAGAGATTGAAGGCTCATCACCCTTCAAGCTTTTTGACACAATTACAATTTTCTGAGAACTAGAAGTTTTAGCAGAAGTGGATTCGACAAGAGGTTCTCTAGATACAAATGAAGAAGTGTTTCTTGAAATACTTGGTTTAGATGCTCTTGCAAATCTGGAAGTTTGTCTTTGCAATTCTTTTCCACTTCTGATGATCTTCTCAGGGTCTAGAACTAGTGTTTCCAGTGGTCTTTCTTGGTTTTCTCTGGTATGAGCCCTTCTCGGAGCCACTTCATTCCAATGGAGTCGTCGGATAGATGATTACAACCGAAAATGTGTCCATACTTTGTCTATCATCAAATTTGGATCTTGTCGTCTCCCAAGGAAGCTGAGCTTCAATCTCCTCTCCCTGGCAACGACGCCAATTTGTTATCACTCCAGGAAACTCTCCTAAGATATATCTCAGAGATGCCTGGTAACTTAACCTTTTTGTAATTATTTTCTCAATAATGGGTGTGGGTTTGGATCAAGATGAATATCTAAATCACTGGATTGTATCTTCAAGACAATATAGTTATATTCATGCAGTACAAGGCCTTCAAGAGCTATTATCAAATAGGTTTGTAGATCAAATGGATAAGAAAACCAATCAATTAACCAGAACATACATAACAATATATATGATGGGTCAACAAACTAGCAAAGGATGCTTATGATTCTTTCTTAACAATCAAAGGTAAGATGACAGTTACCATGGGACCTTTAAACATAGACAAAGAAATGATTTCAACTCATAGGCATAGAAAAAGATAAAGAGGGTCTGATAATAACAATGAAAGAAGCTTGCTGGTTTAATATACTAAAGAAAGTGTCTTTATCACAATAACCGTGGATTACAGAACTCAAAATCGAACCTTTTGTTCATCAAATGTTCTGGGCTTTATAGCCTTTACAAATAATTTCAAAATCCTAGAATACTGGATTGAATTTTTCCTAAAATAGAGAATCAATAATTGGCCCAAGAAAATAGGCAAAGATCCTATAAACTAGGTCAATTCATATCCTTGAATGATCTTTATGTCCTTCGGATTCTTTGGCAGGTGTAGTGATCCTTCCGAGGCTGTTGGATTGTATATGATATGAGAAGAGTCGAAAATGACACCTGTTGACAGTCAAACAGCTTTATATCCCTGAAAATAGCTAATCGTTTTTTACCTTTCTGTCTTGTAGAACATCTCCAAAATCAAAACAAACTCTTGATAAGGATGTCATTAATTATTTTCCATCGATTGGAACCATTCCTAAGGCTTTTGGACAAGGAAAACTTGGATCTGTGCAAAAATATTAACTTTCCACCTTAGCAGTGCTTTCGATAGCTAGAGTAGACAGAATTCAGACCAATTAGCTACTGAAAGATCTGTTTTCAGTGGCTAATGAACAATCGAAATTTTCGCCTAAGCCACCAAAAGGTTTGTTTCAGTGAAATTATCAAAATTTCAAAAATACCTTTTATCTTATCTCAAAAATGCCTTAGGGCTGATCTTGTAAGGCTTCTACATCTTGCTCAAAAACTATAGGATTATTGGTTGCCTCTGGTTCATTGCACTAAACTGCCACCTCTGCTAGGGTTTCAAGAGTAGCATGTGTTTGAGCCTGGTGTTTTGAAGACATAGCTTGCTTCCTCAAAGCCCTGACCTTTTTCTTCAAGCCCTGAGCTACTCTCCATAAACTGTTGTAATCTTTTACAATATTGTCCTTCTTTTTCTTTTCCTTTATGCTTTCATGAGCTAATCTTTCCAAGGATGAGTTACTTTTTGCAAAGTTTTTTGACAGAGTTTCATATCTGGTTTTAATTACCCTTTCTAGCACTTCTTGTTCAGCTAACCTCTTCTTAAGCTTCTTGATTTCCTTTGATTTACTCTGCTTCACTCTTTTTCTAGATGAGGCATCTGCAATTTGTGGTTCTTGTTCTTCTTGAGGTGTAGGTGATGGAAGGTCTTCATAACTTGCTGTGAATATATCTACAAAAACGGAATTTTCACACCCTGTGGTAACGGAATCCTCGTGCCCTATTTCAATCTGATGCTCTTCATCCTCCGAGTTTGTGTAAGGAAGATTAAGAATGCTTTTGTTCATTGGGAATTCTTTGGCCCTATCTGTTTCACTGCTGAAGTTCATTTTCTTCTTAGTTTTATTAAGCTTAGAGGAAGGAGAGGGTTGATTAACTGGAACTAGAGAGTTAGATATCCTCCTCCTCTTTCCACTTCTAGGAGTAGAAGACTTCCTGGAATGAGGACTCGTTTTACCCTCTGGATGTACATCAGTCTGAAAATCATTCCAGAACAAAAGTAATTCCACTCTTTGCCTCTTATCTGCAACAGCTCACAAACCAAAAGTTTAATTAGACCATGGTGGGATAGTCTACCTACAACTTTATTGGGCTTGGCCTTGACCTGATGAGCCATCTTAGATAAGCTTCTGTGGAGAAAATAGGGCAGATTGAGTGGGTTTCTACGAGTAAAATGATTCATGAGTTTGAAATGGTAAATCATCACCCTGTTATATCTACCTTCGCAAGTTATATAGACCATAATGACTTTTAGTAATTGTTTCCATTTCTCTTCAAGGAAAGACACAGGAATGTCTTTCTTCCATATCAAATCCTTGCTTTCTAGTTTCAAGTAAGACCTGAATTCAACATTTTTTGTGACTGTGGTTTTAAACCATTTTTCTCCAGTCCTGGGAAGCTCTGTTACCTTGGCTATGAAGGCTTCGTCCACCTCAAATTCATCTCGACCGATGACTGCTTTCCTTCCATCAAAATTCATGGCAAAGGCTTCTTCTACCTGCTGGTGAGAACTCTGTAATTTTTTACAAAAATTATAACAACGTGCGTCCCTGAACAATTGGCATACCTTCGGGTGCGATTCCAAGTAACTGATGTCATCGATCTCTTTCCTCATATTTGATCCTCCTTTCTTCATCTGTCGTTATGCTCATGTAGACCTGGGATTGAAAAATCAGATTTTGGTGGAAAGTTACACAGCGTAAACTTAGGGAGATTCGGCTCGGCTGTGACAGGGACGAGAAAAATGAGGCAAGCATCATATCTTGGCGCTGATTACAAGGGATGTGAAAGAGAATCTTGTGATTTGAAACAATCATGGTTGATGACTGAGAGGTATGTAACCATGTAGTTTGATGAAACAACGATCCGAAAAGATTCGCTATGTCATGCAGAGATCAGCTCCCGGTCATGAACGATTCATTCTCCTGTCTTTTCGGCGACTAATTGCAATTATAGAACTTCAAACCCAATGATTTAAACGTGTGAAAGGATGTGTTGACTCCTCCCCTGCTCCTGCGATTTCGATGGCTAAAACAGCCCCGAGTTTCTTTGTTTAAGCTACTGAAAGTTAAGGCTTTCGATGGCTAATGAACAACCGAAATGTTCGCCTAAGCCACCGAAACATGAGATTTGAATTAGATGAAATAAAAACTAAACGAAAGTTTATTCTAACTTTATTACATGCATAGAGCTCTAAAAAATGAGCTTTAAAAAAATAAAAAATGTATTTTTTAAAAGACATCCTATCACCTAAAATGAAATAACTCGATTGATTTATTTGAGGAGATAATAGGGGCAACACAGCTTCAAGATCTCGATTTACAATGGGAGTGGATCTTTAAATGCACTTTGAGACCATGTTCGACAACTCAAGTATTCCAATAGAGGACAAACACCTTCCCACTCACACAACTAGATCAAACATCAACACACTTATGTTTTTATCTGGAAAAAACCCTATGGGGAAACATCCATGGCCCTAGCCAATGTGGCCTCTTGGAGCAATTTATTAATGCAAAAGAAAATGTTACGGAGATATTTACAAGAGAGTTTCTCACAATCTATGATCGCCAAATGACCCTCCATGCTCTTTAAATAGAGATCATGGACCAATTGGGTGTTAAGCCACAAATCAATGCAGTCCTTAAGTTCAAGGATAATATGAGTTGTCAGATCACTCTATGCCAAGAACATATCTTGATCGTCGGATTACCTAACTATAAATGCATACTAAAGAAACACACTTTTACCTAATGATACATTACACCAAGTTGATGTTAACTAACTCCTAAGTGTCTAAATATCCTAACATAAATAACTCAGAGAGCTCTCCCTTGTCTTGTCTAGATGGAATTCAATAGAAGATTCCAATGGGATTCTTGGTATTTCATTGTCATTAGAACAATTGAGCTTGGTTAATATTGGGGTTGGGTATATAGGTTTGGGATGGATTTAGTAGAATTGTCCCAAATTGCACGTATTGGACTTATATAGTTGTGAGTGAATGGGGGATTTTAGTTAATCATCCTTTGTATAATCCTTATCTTCTTTCGAAGAACTTCACTTGAGAAGGTGTAGAACTATAGTTAACAAAATCTTGATGTTTTCTACACAAAATTGTAAGGCATGAAGGAACCTTGTTTTTTTATGATGCGGGGAATATAGAAGGATTCCAATTTGTCATTCCATAGAGCTAGAGTCTAGAAATTTTACATTTACTACCAGTTATTGATCTTAGCAATGAGGACTTAGTTGTTATAGCTAAAAAATAATTTTTGGGGTTACTTAAAGGCCTATATTTACACAGTTGTTGACTAGCAACTGGAGCTAGTTTGAAATTTCTTGGTGCAAACATAATATTGTCACTTGAAAAGTTAGTTTTAGTAAGATGTTGTGTTATTGCGTAGGAGCCTAACATATTGACAACACTTGATCAACAACTCAAATGGATCAAGAAATTAGATATTTTTTATAATGATTGTCTACATGACAAAGAGTTGGGGGCCATGCTTTCCTCTTGCAAAAGTGTGTCCATTTTACAGTTGTGGCATTATGGAGGATTAACAAGCATGGTTGTAGTTTCAATCATCAAAAATTATTAGGTGTTAGAGAGTATTGATATCACGAAATGTGATGGTATTACAAAAAAGGCTATGTTTGCTTTGGTTTTGGGTATCCTAAGTTAATCAACTTAGAGTGAGGAGCACAAGATTTCAAAAATGATCGGGGAATTAACCTTAAGGAAGAAGATTGTCGACATGAACTCATAATTAAAGAATTTTCTTTTTAATTTTGAGCCTGCAATGCTCATAACTCAAATGTAACTCTATTTTTATTAGACACGCCTAGCTTGAAAGATAAGACATGTAGGAGGATTTAAAGTGCGTTTTCATAAATTGTAATTGTTCTAATTAATGTCAAAAAATTAAAACCTCTACAAATAAATTGCAGTATTTATCAATTATAGTTCAATGGTTGTCATTTAATCGGTTTATTTGAAACAAATAAGATATAGATAGTTCCCCATGTTGAACTCTGTGAAGATTCTAGAAGATTGTATTGTATAAAAAACAAGTGGATTTTCTTAGTAACAAGTCCCTTCCCAGAAGGTAGAGAAGCTTGTTGTTTGGCTTTGATGCATTGTTGTTTGGCTTTGCCATAAAGATTGTCATCTATCATTTGACCAAATTTTCATGCTTCCTAGAAATCAGACGTTAAGAATTGACGTAGAGAATTTATAATGGATATGAATTGCACCATCAGTGAGATTTTCATGGTAAAAACAAATATAGTCGAAGTGTCATTATGAGATTAATTCACTTTATTATTTCAACATTTAGAGAGAAATTACATCAGCTGGAAAAACATGTTTCATGATGGAGGCAGCTTATGTTATTGCTACATGTTGGCGATTCGCTGAAAATAACATTGCAATTGTTAAACTTTTCACTGAATCTGTATTTGTTTATTTAATATTTGCCCAACCAATTGTTTCACTTAGTAATATAAATATGGTTTTTTATTTTTTTAGGGTATTTTTAGGGTCACCATTATTCATGAAGTTGAGTGTGTATCGATGATTGACTTTGCAAATAGTTCACTGAATCTGTATTTGTTTATTTAATATTTGCCCAACCAATTGTTTCACTTAGTAATATAAATATGGTTTTTTATTTTTTTAGGGTATTTTTAGGGTCACCATTATTCATGAAGTTGAGTGTGTATCGATGATTGACTTTGCAAATAGAAAATTAGTTAGATGACTTTGCCTCAACGCATGTCTAGGGCTTCTGCAGTTTAGATGAAGGTGCTTGTCTTGAATTCTTCGATAGGGAAGTCATTTAAAGAAGCTTTACTATCGATTGCTTGATAAAAGAAAACAATTCATATATTATACATCGTATATATATGCTCAAGATCTTGTGGAAAAGACATTAAACCCTAGAAGAAATTGCGGTAAAGAAATAGTATTACGGCACTGCATCTCACACACATATTGTGGAGAAATATTCATTGAAGGATTGTAGAGGCGTACTGACAATTCAACGACTGAGTGACTAGGGTTAGAATGCTATTGCTATCTCTATGAGTGACTAGGGTTAGAATGATATTCTTGTCATCGTCTAGAAGAAATAACGGGATCATAGTAGAAATGATTTTGGAGTGGAAATATAGCTCATGATGGCTTCAACCAAAGAAAAATAGATCATGCGTTTTGATTGTTTCAGGTTATAGAATTCTCTAGGAATTAAATGATGACCTATTATAAATCTACTAATGAATAAGGAATGTTATAACTGATAAAAAATTTGACGGTTCATGGTTTAAATCCTCTCCTCTCATAGTCGTTCAGTCGACCTATCTGCCTTTGTTCCGACCGGATTTGACGATGCATCTTCCAATTGGAAAGGAATGGAAATCTATCAACGAACGTTGAGGGAAGAAAGGCCATGATAAAGAATGGGTTTAGCAATCAATGAATGGTTCAGGGTTTCAGCAGCTAAGGACCATGAATTTGGCCGCCCCGTGAACTGATTGCTGCACAGAATCTGCATCTTGAGGTCGAGGTCGCACGCGAGGGATGCCCAGGTAAGTCCCCAAT
>JASDQU010102840.1:172607-197260 GCA_032191745.1 Picea mariana
TCCCAACATATTCAATAGTCATGAAGCATATAGAGGATACATGGCCTAATAAGCTCAAGGATGAAGTATGGAGCCTACAATTGAACATATCTATGGATGGAGTTAACTTGTATTCCCTCCAAAACACCAACTATTATGTTTGGCCATTGGTAGTGATCAATAACAATATCCCCCCATGGTTGTCTGTGAAGAATGAACATATTATAGTCTTAGGTAGAAGACGGGTGAAGAGAATGGATGTCTACATCCAACCATTGATCAATGAATTTAAGTAATTATGGGAAGGGTTACATGTATATGATGTATCAAGACCCATCCCAGTGAAGAGGTATTTTACGTTGTATGGCATATGTGTGTACACGATCCATGATTATCCAAGACTAGGAGTTTTCTCTAGTAAGCATGTGTATTGATTTGTTTATATCTGTAATGTTATTTGGCATACTTCATTTGGTGCAAAAATATTTTTGACACTAGCATGCTCTGTATACGATAACATCACAGGTCTTGTAACAAAAGGGTATAATGGATGTAAATGTTGTGGACATTCTATAAAGTCTAGGTGGTCCAACCACCTACGAAAGTGGGTGTACGAATGTTCGAGAGTATTCCTCCCAAAAGACCAACCTTATAGAATAGTTGCATCTTCTTTCAATGGTAAGCCAAAGAGAACCCAGAGACCTAAAATAATGACATCGACAGATTTGATTAGGGCACATGACATAGAGAAGGAGAAGGAAAAGGTGGAATTGTTTGATTCAAATGGGGAACCTATGTTCAATGATCCTGAATTTTTTGACACCTATCTTGAGAAAATGCCCATTGGGATGAAAAGGATATTTGTATTTTATGATCTTCCATATTGGGATCATCTTAAGATTTCCCACTTACTAGATCTCGTGCATATATTCAAAATGATTTCATCTTATTTATGGAGGCACATATCATCAAATAAAATCGACACATTGTTTGTTAGGAGAGATCTTATTGCTTCAAATACTAAAAAGAGACATTGGCCAACAAAAGAAACTAGAGAAGTTGGTCCCTCTTGGCCTTTTAAAGAAGGTGATGTCCCATGGATTTTGAAGAAATGTGATCTTTCTATGGTGAAGGATGTTATATTAGGTGTGAATGCACTGGATTTATATGGGTTGAATCTACGACATTGCTTCACTATAGAATGGAATTTGTCGAGGTTGAAATCACATGACCATTTGAACCTTCTAAGGGTATGTATGTTGAATACATGATTCTTCTTCTATATTGACGTCGGTAAAAATATGATATGCACTCACATTTTTATGGAAATTAATGATGTGTGTGGTTGTTTTGTAGTATCATTATCATTTGCTCGTGCGTGGTTGTGTGAACCATGACTTCCCCCAGGACCTGTGATGTGCCATATCGAAATTATTTGCATTTGTACATTGGATCACATCAAGAGAGATTCATATGGCTAGCATTCCATGGTGGCATAGAGAGATAGTCGAGATTGTTTGTATGTTTGAGAAGGAATTACCCATGAGTTTTATAGACTTACAAGTCCATCTTCTATTTCACCTACCTGAAGAGGTTGAATTAGTTGGGGTGCTCTCTTGTCATTGGATGTTCTTCTTAAAGAGGTGTATGAAAAAATTGAAGGGGTTTGTTCGACAAAGGGAAAAACTAGAGGGATTTATGGAAGAGGGGTGCATATTATACGAGTCGTTTTATTATGTCAGTGAGTACATCAAGAAAATTGATGACACGATAGGGGCAATCGTTTGGGATGACAATCAAGATGTAGACAAAAGGGAAGGACAAATACTCCAAACAAACGGAAAAAGCTGCTTGATAAAGAATAAGTCAGTAATATTTTGTCAATTTAGTATAGAGAAATTGTTTACATTGAAATTGATAATATATATTTCATTCCATGCTATTCATTTGAATTATTGTATACATCGGTGAATTTAGAAATCGATGTCATCAATAAATTCGTTCTTTAAGTTGATAACATATATTTGATCTCATGCTATTCTTTTTGAATTTTTGTATACATCATCGAATTTAGAAATTGATGTTATCAATAAATTTGTTATTTACAACACAGAGCCAACATGGCCATGGGTCACGTTGTATGAAGAGAAACGAAGGAAATGAGACAGTGACAAGAAATCATTCAAATGGTTGAATGGTAGTAGCATGCATTATCCTGATCATTTAAAAGAAAATATGCCAAAAATATGTCCCAACAGTTGGGTGGCTGACCATATACAAGATAAATATGTGGTGTTTGGTCTTAACCACGTAAAAAATATATGGATTCATTAAACATAGGGATTGAGTGCAACAACTCTATAATAACCTCTCTGGGTACCACATTCTATTTATAATATTGCACATTTGAATTCTAACATGTATTATGCTTTTATTAATGCTTCGATTATTAGACATATGACATCGTCCTTTGTTTGCATTTTTACAGGTACATTTGTTCCCATATATGTGGGAATATGGACAACATTTTCGTACTAAGTATGTTGATGATGGACACATCACACAAGATTGTGGAGTGGAGGTGGATTTCGACCAACCTAGTCATGTTAGCTACCGTGATCAAAACCTAACCGAGGGGAAGTTGGGTTACATTGGAAAGATACAAGAGATCATGCAAGTGGACTTCTTATCATTTCAATGTGTTATTTTTTGTTGCAAGTGGTGGGATACCTTCGACGAGAGAAATGTAAAGGAAGATCGTGATAGTGGGCTAATATGTATTAACTCTAAAAAATTTGGATTGAAACTACGGAGCCTTATGATTTCCCAAAACATTACAACCAAGTGTTTTATTACCCAGATGTGTTGGATGGGGATTGGTGGTTCGTACTAAGAAATGATCTAAGATATAAACATCTTTTTTAGAACAACAATGTTACAATTCCAAATGAGAAAAATAATCAGGGTGATGGCAACGAAGACTGATTTGTAAATGATTTGTTTCGACATTTATATTGTCGACCTGTCATTTTATTATGGGTATCTATAATGACCAATTATGTTTTTTTAATCATTTTATAATTGTGTTGGATATGAAAAATTAACAACCATTTACAACCACCATATTGAAAATACATTAAATAGTACAAGCATAAGATGTGGTTTTGATATATTTTTATTGTCATATTTATTGTTTAATATAGAAATTTTATGTTGTATTGTATTAAAATATGTTTATGTTAGCATTTGAATTACTAAGCATTAATTGAGATATCACAAAGTTGGTGAGGTACAGTAGTAAAGATTTATTTTAAAATATTTTATTTATCAAAAAAATGAAGATATCAAAAAATCAAACCTCTGAATTTTTCTTGTTCGGAAAAATCAAAATTCAAATAAATATATACTTACTTTGATGGAACTTCTAAGGACAATTCCAACAAAATAACTTAGTGCAACCTTTATGAGTTCATGAATCACACGTGTGGTGTTGACATTACCAAATTTGATGTCATTCCCAACCTTAACTAGTGCAACTATCATGGTCTTCACCTATTCCACTCCATCGTTTAGTTTTATAATCATATAAACTTATATTAATCATTTTTTTTGCATTCTCCTTGAAATAAGTGTGAAAATAGGAAGGACATGGAAATTCTAAAAGAGTTTTTTTTCTAGATCCTAGTCAGAATTAAGGAAAATTTTAATGATCCATACTTACCTATAAGTATTTAAACCTTTGTCAATTTTATTGATTCTTAAAATACTAATTACAAAATGTTTGGTGATATTTTTTTTTAATAAAAGATTCATAAAGTTAGTATTAGAGTAAAAAATTGTGAAACCATTTCATCAAAAGTTTATAGATCAAAGTGTATTAATATTCTCTAAATTCAGTATTTTAATTTAAATTAATAAATTTCATATATTATAATAGTTGGATGACAATAATTGTGATTTTAGTAAATAATTATATTATAACTTTGTCTTGTAATGTCAATTGGGTTTACCCCGAGTGGTTTGTGTTGACGGGTGTTTTCCCCCCCACCCAGGTTCAATTCCCGCAAGTGACATGTTTGACTCTTAAATGAGCACGCTATCGAAAAAGCCTTGGCTTTCTACAAAATCTAGTTTACCGTGGGTACCATCCTCAAACTGAGGGGAAGTACCCTGTGCGTTTCCCTAGGAGTTGTTCCCTCGAAAAAAAAATAACTTTCTCTTGTAATCTTTGAATAATAAAAATTTAAAAAAAATAACATTATTATTACATCATCATTATTATTATTAGTGAATAATTATCTTATAATGTTATTATTATAATATATCAAGAAGACATAATTATTCAAATCACAATCATTTCACTCTTCATATTTAAGTATTTTCGTTTCTAAACATGTTTAATCAACATATTGTATCTTGTTGGACAAAACATATTGTATCTTGTTGGACAACAAACAATTCACCATGAAGAACAATTAAACATTATATGGCATTAATGGTTATAACTTTTTGCAATCAAGGTCCAAATTAAACAATTTCATAAAAGTAAAGTTAAACATTATATGACTACTGTAAATTTAAATGAGTGATACATCTCAAATTTAACTTTAAAACAAAGAAATCATTAACAATGTTAATCATTAGCATACTCATAAATATATTTTATAAATCAAACAACAACAATCACCATATTATATGAAAAACATAATATACATGACCAATATACATATGAATATATATGTCAAACATAAATCTCAACAAAATATGCAATAAACATGTCATATATGCATATCAAGTCAAATCTAAAGCAATCAATATACATGTCAATCAATACCACTACTAATGAGGTCCACCACCAGAGTCAAATGCATCAGTGTCTCTATTATCAAAGGTCGAGCCTCTATCAATACCAACTGTGTCAAAAATAAATGTCGACAAAAGTACACTATCAAATGTCTCTCTATAATTATCATCAACATGTGCAGTAGTACCCAATGTGGACATAGTGTTCAAAGCATCAAAATATTCTAATGCATGTGGAGGAGGAGGAGGATCGGTGGATGATGACACATGTGGAGGAGAAGGACAAGGATCAGTGGATGGTGACACAAGTGGAGGAGGAGGAGGAGGATCGATGGAATATGGTGATGCATGTGGAGGAGAAGCGGGAGGAGGAGGATCAGACATGGATGCAGGTTCAAACACATGTGGAGGGGAAGCAAGAGGAGGAGGAGGAGGAGGAGGAGGATCAGACATGGATGCAGGTTTAGAAACATGTGGAGAGGAAGTAAGAGGATCGATGGATGGTGTAGTCAACTCATGAGGAGGAGAAACAGGAGGAGGAGGAGGAGGAGGAGGAGGCCCATATGGTGGAGTAGATGATGTGGATGGGTTTTTTGATGAGCAAGATGGAGTAGGATCATGAGTAAGACCCATAAACCTCTCGATGATATTGGTGTCACCGACAATATGAAGCATCAACAACATCTTTTCATGAGGATAAATCCTCCATATCGTAGAGATATTGTACCCATAATATGTCTATAATCGGTATGTGTAGCACTCCATGACTAGTCATGACACTGCATTGTTGATCCGCCACCTCTATCTGAACTCTCTGATCTAGCTTGTGTGGCATGTGGGGTCTATGTACTAGAGGTTAGTCCTCTCGCTCCTCTGTCATGTCATCCTATTGGGGAGGCTCATCCCTAACATATATGCCAATATCTACAAAACAATAGATAATAATAATAATAATATGATTGAAACAAAATGTTACAATAAATTACATGTGCATTAAATAAGACATAAAAATATGAAACTAAATGTATCAAAACATAATGATAATATTACCTCTCTCATATGGAGGCTCGGTTGTTGTAAATCGGATGTTTGGACATCCTCTCAAATCCAACCCTGCGTATGGGTACTATACAATATCGAGGATAGGATTGTCCTCACTAGCCAATAAATCACACACATCCCTACTGAATGGAGTAATGGGAAACTCGAGCTGGCCCTTGTTCGGAAAACATAGCCCCCACATGAACATATGTGCATCAAGCATAGGCCTAGTAGAAAAGCGGGGTATTAATGGTTGAGTGGCATGAACCCTCTCAAAAAAGAATGTAAATAAATTTGACACAAATGGGAAGAATCTCGTCCCATGTAAAACAGTGTGACGGTGATCTAATGAAAAACAAAATTGTCTCAAAAAAATATCTGACCACCTAATCAATCGAGGCCTCTGCACTAAACTATCTACATAACACAACAAAGAGAAACTAATGTGTTTTCCATCAGAGTTGTACTATGACAGTTTCGAGAGAATAAGGCGCGGGAATCTCACCTCCTCTCTACCAAATGAACGTATCCACACCTGACCACAAGGAAATTAGAACCTCGTAGAGGAATGAACCTATGAATGGACATATAACTGCACATATGTGAGTTGGGTCTCTCTTGCAACACCATGTGGTAGCTTAGGGAACTGGGGCCAATCCTCCCCCCTCCTAAACAACCAAATGATGAAATAAACATCCTCCTTTGTGGGATGATACCACAAATTGGGACCGACCCTGAACCCCTGTCGCCCATGATCCCAATGACAAATCAATTGTTGTAACAATAAATAGTTCCCCCTGAGGGATGTACCCTCCTGATAAAACTTGACCAAAAGGGCATGTGTCAACTGTGAAATAGGGTGAAGGAACAACTCTCTCTCTCTCTCCCTCTCATGGCCTCCCACTCACGCACAAACGTGTGTGTCTCGAACTGCTTCTACTGGTGTTTCTCCTCCTCTCATCGTTGTCATATTTGATTCATGTACAAATATTATTATGCACACACACATGTATAGGTAAAATAAATTGAAATTATAAAGCACACACATATATAACTAACTTGTATTTAAATAAATATAAAATTAATTATTTTTGCAAAAAAATCTTAAAAAGTAATCGGTGCTCTTAAAACAGAACCTGCGCCCCGCCAACGGTGCTCTATATCAGACAAACGTCACCTCCATGCGGTTTTGTTAATAACATGCACTAGTGCGCATGTTTCTTGTCGCACCACCACATATTTTAGCAGTGTGTCTTATGAGACGCATCACACCGTTAAATTGTGAAATAATTGTCCTGATGTCATGCTCTTTACAGCACTGATGTGTTTTGTCTACCTAAAGGCACCTCTAGGTTAAATTGTTTCATTACAAATTAACTGGTGCAATGTGTTAATATGAATGCACCGGTGCTACTGTGTTATTGTAGCACTGACATTACGTTTTTTTGTATGTTGTCTTGTATAGAGCACCAATAATGACGAATCCAATCAAACACCTCGACACGTAAAATCGTACAATATTTTCACAGTGTCATTCTTTTAACCACACCGGTTCATTTTTTTAACAAATTTGCACCACAACGCTAAATTGTATGGCGTACAAAATTATTGGTGCACTTTGTTAAACTAAAAGCATTGGTGTGCCAGTTTTACCAACGCATCGACATGATGTCTAGCGATGTATTTTCTTATTAACTCATTGGAAACTGGGCCTTACAGAAGACGAACCATTATGATTATTTTTCAAAACCTATCACGGTGCATATGTTTAGCGTTTCTGCACTGGTGCTCCATGTTTATTGTGGCATTGCCACGTATTTTAGTGGTGTGTCGAATAAGGTGCACTACACTAATAGATTATAAAAAAATCGGCCTGGTGTTGTTCTTTTTACAACATGGGTGTGTTTGTTGGACATATGGGTACCGCTAGGTTAAATTTCTTTATTGAAATTGAAGTTGTGTGATGTCTTACTATTAACGCACCAGTGCTACCATGATATTGAAGCACCAACATTTTTTTCAGTGGTGTATTATAAAGGATAGAGCATCGAAAATGGGGTGTCTAATGAGATGCCATATTATGCCAAGCCGGTCAATAGTTGTCCCAATGTGGTTCTATAAATGACACCCCACATGCATTTTTTTAAATGGTTTCATCACTATGTTAAATTTTATATATCATTAAGTTAGTGGTGCACTTAATTAAGTGAAATGTATCAGTGCAGGGTGAAACCAATTACGCGCCAATTGCGGAGCGTGTCAAAGGATGTGTTGCTTTGTTTTTAAAATTTATCGCTATGCTCTTCTTTGAATGACATCGACGCATACGTTTATATTAGATGCATCGGGGGCGATTCTTAATGTGAATTTAACACAGGATGCATTGCTTTGGGGTGAGCCAAAGTGTTTAAGCACAATGCATGGGATTGGAAAAAAAATTTGAAAAAAATGCCAAATTTCAAGCTAAATTCAAATTTTAATTGGATGAAAATGCAACTAGCAAGGTAATAAACAATTTACCTAGCCTCTTATGTCTCGAGGAGTCATGGTTTCACCATTGAGAGTAAATGAAAATTCATTGTAATTTCCAAAGTTTGGAAATGTGTGTAATCTACCAATGGAGCTATCCAAGTCGTTGTAGGGCACCGGAAACATGGCGTCTTTTGAAGGAGGGTGAGCATCAGTGCTTTCTTGCGAATTTGGAAGAAAAATGAAAAATGGTTTGGTAATTTTTTTTATTTACCCTACCACAATGTGCCTAACGACAAAGATGAGCACATGTGCGTAATTTTCAACGACACCAGTGTGCTTTATTCGATGTGTGTTATTTTTATTATAATGTATGACAGTGCTTTTGAACATTGAAGCACTGGTGCTTTATTTTTTGTATGCGCATTGATGCATATGTACCTTAAAGGCACACTGATAAACAAATCTCCACAAGAACCTCTGGTCTCCCTCCTCCGCTAACAACTTCCGCTATAAACAGAGAAGGAA
This sequence comes from Picea mariana, assembly GCA_032191745.1. Taxonomy (NCBI): domain Eukaryota; kingdom Viridiplantae; phylum Streptophyta; class Pinopsida; order Pinales; family Pinaceae; genus Picea; species Picea mariana. The sequence continues at coordinate 181,428 of JASDQU010102840.1, forward strand.
TATATTTTTCAAGGAGATTCTGTAAAAACCTACGCAAGAAGGTGTTCTCCTTATAGTGATATGACCAAATATACAAGATACATAGGCTTAATTATCATAGATATGTGGTTTTTTAATTCCCTTCAAGTCCACTCCTACTGGTCTTAATGGATAGGTATATATACAAAGAAAGAATTGGACTTGCAAAGAATGGAAAAATATCCATAATGGCATATAAGAGTGTTACACCCTTATTTCCCCCAGCTTGCAATTAATCATTAATTATGATTACCATGCTATGATATGTGAACAATGTAAATGTATTGTTTTTTAGATTTGCAATGAGAAACTATGGGGGTGAAGCCTTGAAGTATTGGCCATGATATCACTAGAGGAAAAAGAGTGAGGAAACTATGGAGAGGGTTCATTATGTCAAAATGACCCAAATTCCTCCTTGATGAAATGCTAAGCCTCATCCTGATCCCAATGAGAAATATGTTAATAAGAAAAGGACCGGTGGTTGAATAATAAACTACCCCCAATGAATGGAAGCATGGAAGGTTTGGCTAGGGAGATAGAAAAATTTCAGCCCGAAGTACCACAAAGGGCATTTTTTCCTGTAGGCCCAAACTGACCCGAGTTTCCTTCTGACAGAAGGAACAGGACAGGTCCAGAACCTTCCTGAAGAGGAAAAAGGCATGAAAGAATACATGCAAAGGAAGACAAATATGTGTATACATGCTTAAAAGAATAATATGATTGTAAGCTCTCAACTGAGAGGGAAGCTCAGTGTTAAGTGTCCCTATGAGACTTGTCATGAGGATGGTAGCAAGATCTTTGGTAGGAGGATCTGGAAGTATGATATGTCCATTTGTATGAATGACATGGAAAAGGTGCAAGCAATGAGCTTGCATGATCATGAATGTTTGGGTTGTGTGTGTATATGCTTGAGTGCATGGATTTAATGCATTGTGAGGTTTCTTGATATGAAGACTGATATTAAGACCAAATAGATATGAGTGATATTAAATGTGCAAGTGATGCACATGTATGATGTAAGAATATGTGTATACTAAAGGCACGATATGACTGCATGGATGAGTGAAATGTAAGGCAAGAATTTCACTTGCCAAGATTGAATGAATACCATGGATGCATGACTGACTCTATTCTGAAGAGTCATGAAAGTTTCGTTTTGAGTGATAGCTTGAGGGGAATGTGTTCCATTCCCTCAGTAAAGGCTAGTATAAATAGATGAAAGAGTAAATGAGAAAGGATGCTTTGTTTTCATGATAAAAGACAACTTGATATGCCTTGAGGACCGCATGAGAACAATTGTGAACAATCATGAGTTAAATTATTTTTGTTAGATTTTCAATGAGATATGGCTCATGCATTCTTTTAAATTTTCTCTTTAACTATTACTTGAAACATAACTACATCAGTAAACCAAGATCACAAAAAGAATAATCATGCACAAGAACACAAGAAGTATCCTGGGAAACCCTTCTCAACAAGGGAAGAAAACCCAACCAATCCTTTTCTATATTCCTCAAGAGAAAGACCTCTCGCACCATCACCAAATCTAGCACACAAGATGGTGATGTAATTCTCATAATTTTAGACCACAACTTCTGAAATCATGAGGTTACACAATGTTAAGTTTGTTTCCACAATGGGGATTCACCTTTATTTATATAAGACTTGTCACATCAAATGATGTGTCTTTTGGCACAATATGGTCGACCTCAATAACTCAAAATATAATTAATAATTACCATATTAATTATTATCTTTTACATTATTTATCTTTTATATTAAGGTGGGGTCGACCTGTACCCTTTACATTACAATTAGGGTTACAAGAAGGTTTGACTCTTGAACAATATAGAAAGGGATCTCATACACCCACCAGTGCTCAGCCACTAGGGGCACATCCATAGGGATGTCCATATCTCTGGCTCACTGCATTACACAGAAGAACCACTTCTTCACTAGTGCTTAGCCACTAGGATCACGTTCACTTGTTCTCGTCCACAAGCATGCCCACTCAATAGATCTTCTTTCCCACTGCATTACACAGGTGAGTCGTCCAAAGTTTCTCATCAACTCTCTGCTCATAGGAGGCTAATACATCATCTTGATTTATGTCTCATGATGATGCACCAAACACTTTGGGATTTCACACGTTCACCTTATGCTCAGCCACAGTCACGTCCAACTCTTCAAATCTCCTTTCTCACTATGTTACACAGGACAATCATCTCGATATCTTCTCAACTCTTGTAAGGAGGAGGCCATCTCTACATTCCAACTCTATCTTAGATAGGAACCACACACCCATCTTAGGGGCTCTCTCTTAAGTTTGTGTCCTGGAGAATGTCTCATAGAGTTGTAATCATCAACACTCCCTCTCAGCTAGGGAGGTATTCTTCACCAAGCCAATTTGGTGAAGATGTCTGCAATATGCTTATGTGTAGGAAGATACTTCACGTGTACTACTTTCCTCTGCAATGTGTCTCTAATATAATGATATTTTATCTCAATGTGTTTCGGTCTATCATGAAACACATTGTTCTTAGAGAGATTCACATAGCTCTAGTTATCACAAGTAATAATAGGATCCATCTTGTGATTAAATAAATCTATCAGAAGCCACATTGCTTCGTAGACTGCTACACTCAATGTTATATACTTTGTTTCTGCGTTACTCAAGGCCATGGAGCCTTGTTTCCTGCTGCACCAAGAAACCATGGCAAACTCCAAGGTAAAACAACAACTGGATGTGCTCTTCTGGTTCACTATACTCTTTTCTCAATATTTATCGGCATATCCCTGCAAACTCAAATTCACACTAGAGGCATATCTCAGGCCATATCCAACTGTGCCTCGTATATATATCTCAATACATGCTTTACTGTTAACCAGTGAGTCTGTCTCGGCTGACTCGTGGATTGACTAAGAAAAATTGTTGGTACACATGTGGATCAATCTCTTATGAATCATCATCATTTATTTTTCATCAAATCCACCACCATCGGTGTAGACATGGAATTGCAATTTGTCATACTGAACTTCTTTAATATCCTCACTGTATATTTTCCTTGACTTAGGAAAATTCTCATTGGTTCTATGTCATACTTCTTGTCCCAAGAAGTAGTGCATCATACCCAGATCCTTCATTTCGAGATCAGAAGTCAAAGCTTACTTGTAACAACACGACTTCTTGAATAAGTCATCAAAATTAGGTTCTTGTCACCAACAATTTAATAGTATAGGTTTGGATCAACAACACACTTGCTGAAACCCAAACTTCATCAAGAATCCATCTGTCTGATGTAGTTTCCAACTCATGGATGGTAGTATAGATGAGAGTGCATCGGGCTACTAGATCAATATGTATCATCATAGTTAACTCCCTCTGCTTGTGAAAATATTCTTGACTATAAGTCTCATTTTTTTATTTCTCGACACTTCCATCACATGCATGTATTTTTTCCTCTTGCAGAGTTTGTCAAACCCAGACAGGCCTTTTATGGCCTACTATAAAGTCCCTAGAAATATCAACTGGATCAGTTGTATCAATGGTTGTCTCCCTCTAAACTGTTGAGGGGGAGAAAGTATTTGTCTTTTCCTTCTTCTCAAATAGTTTTAACTCCCTCTGAGTCTTGAAGGAAAAACATCTTCCTTTGTTGTTAACCTTCCTGGAACAAGGAAACAAATGAAAGGAAACAAGACAAGAATATCTCCTAGAGGATATTTATGAGTACGTCTCTATAATCAAAACATTTTAAGGATTGTTGTCACAGCTACAACACCTATTTGTAATGTAGCATGATAATTTAAAACAATCAAACCTAGGGTCTTCACTTCCAGTGTGTTGTTCTTCTGAATGCACTAAGACCTCTCTAGGTCCATGATTTCACCATGGGTTCTGTTGGAGCCGCCTTTGTTTTTCTAGCTCGTCACAAATTTCATTTTTAATACTTGAAATCGAAAGATGGTGTTCGTAGTTTCCGTCTGTGGTTTCAAAATCTCTGAATCTTTATCACGCAAGCAGCGATGATTATTGTACTCTCGAGGCCAGTCCTACCTTTCGTAAAATAAAAAAATAAAAAATCCCTTTTGTTCTACCTCGGGATCTCGTAGGTTGGATGCTATAAATCACGTAGTTCACGCGTCTCGAGCAACAAAACGGCGAAATCGTTTTAAATTTTTACCCCGGGCAGTAACGAGAATAAAGTTTTCCTAAAACATGATTAAACGCCATCGGGTTTTCGCACCTCGGCGTTCACCAAATCCAAAAGTTTATTGTCATAGCCCCAATAGTCGAGAACACGAAGTCCTTATTTTAGTAACCCATATCAAGGTTAAAAGTAAAATCTAAATCATGGTAACCTTCTGTCGGCAATTCGCCACTCGGCGTTTCCTTTTTTAAAAGTTACACTGTCTAAGCCCTGACTCGCGAAATCACAATAAGGATATGAACATAATTAATTAATCACTTAATCCAAGTTTATCTTCCTTTTTAATTAAGTCGTATTATCGCGATCTCGCGGTTTCGCAGCTCGGCATGCAAACTTTCTGGAAACTTACTTTCGAAGCTTCGAGTCGCGATATGGTGAATATAAATAATTACGTAATCAATTAAGCGCCTAATCACAATTGTGGTGTTATTAACCAAAATCGATCATTGCTATTTCGGGGGTTAGAGGTCCAAAGAGTTGAAGCAAAATTCCTGATACAACGAGTACTGAAAGATTAATTAACGTTGGTAAAACCAGATTAATTAAGCTAAATCAATATCTCCCGTGCTTTGATGCTTGCACGATTTACGAGGTATCCCTATTTCTTCCATATGCCAACTGACATTTATAACCGCCAAAATTTATGGCATCAATTATGAAATAAGGCAAATCGACGAATAAAGATTGTGTTTTTATGGCTAAATTTATTTCTAAAACATGATTTGACAGACCTGTTCTAAAAGGTACCGAGTTTTCGAATATATATAAGAGCTATGATTCATTATAACCAATGCATTTTCATACTACGCAGAGCACTCTTTCTCAGCGAGCTAATTTCTGTATGTATACATATTTTTATTGCAGAAGATCTAAAGCAGGATCTCCAGGCATGGCCGCGCGAAAAGCATCCAAGGCCAGTGTTGAGGTATCGGGACAAGGTTCGGACAATGTCGCTGATACTTCACCTCAAAGTATCGAATCGGACATGAATTGGTCATTCGTTTCCGATGTTCTACAGGCCGAATTGGTGGATTATTCCGATGATTCCAGTGACAATGAAAAAGAAGACATAACCACCAAGTATAAGATCGTCATTCAATCGGGAATGCATAAAGTAGCAGCCAGGCCACGATTGCTCCCATATTATCACATGGTCCAATGGGCATTAGACCATGTGGACATACCAACCAGAACCATCATGAATGAGCAGAAGGTCACCATCGGGACTTTCAGGCCTGAACATCTGCAAGCCATGTATAAGTTGCCCGCAGCGTCCGACTATACATATGGCGCCGAATTATTGGACGAGTTCAAACAGAAGGAATGTGTACAGTATGATAAAACCATGTCTAGCTTAATAAAAGATTGGGTTTCACATGCTGCGAAGTTCAGGGATGACAGCCACGGCATATATTCAATAGCTTCCTTAGAACCGCAGTACAAGTATGTAGCTATGATGACATGCAGATTATACGGGAGAGAGGACACCTCACATTTCTTTCTTCCATGGGTGCCTCTAATGTTTCAGGTCGTCGAAGGTTGTTCCTTCGACTGGGCGAAAATGTTGTCCGATAGCTTGACCAGTCGGGTCACAGAGTATCAGGCACAGAAAGAGAGTGGAAAGGCTTCTTCATTTTTCATGTCTGCATACATTATGGATGTTGTGTGTTTTTTAACACCATTTCCCTTAATGAGCTGGAATTGGACCCTAGAAGAAGACGAGCCTATCCACTTTTATCATGCGAAATTGTGGGAAAACAAAGTGGCAAATTTCATATATGAAATCTTCAACTGGATGATGGTGCCTCTACATGTCACTATTTTCGGTCACCCGCCACCTAGGATCTCAGACAATATAGTGACAAATCTGAGCAGCATAGCCGACTGGTATGTAGAAGCCGAATTTTCATATCTCAGAGTTTTCGGGGCTTCTGTTCCCCCTCATGCATTGCCATTGTTCATTCCCAACAAGCTGGCTTGTCGTGAGGTTGATAGACAAACAGTAATCGGTGGTATAAGCAAGGAGCTTAAGGGATACTCAAAGAAGGTATGGCCACCTTTTCCTTTTCATTTAAATTCATATTCTTTATTAGATTTCGGGCATGCCAAAGCTGAGGCAGCAGCCCTGGAAGACCTAAATTTGGTTCTCATTGAATACAAAAAGCACGATCCGCAAAGGGTTGTGAGCAATCATTTGGCCAGTTATGGGCTCAAGAGATTTGAACACGATAATTCACCCTTGGATGACATTTTTCGAGGCGCAAGGTCCTCTGCCGAGATTCTACCTCAGATACAAACCTTGGCACCCGAGGAGAGAGTCGATGTTCTGAAGTTCCAAGAACATCGACGCAGTTGTCTTCTCGTAGTGTTGCGGGGTGAGAGTCCAAGTACGGTGAAGGTGAAACAAAAAGATGTCGAAGTCTCTAAGGATGTGACTCCCGATCAAGAAAAACACTAGGATGAGGGAGAGAAAACTAAGAATTTGAAAGCAGAGATAAAGACTCTCGACCCGCCGAAGAAGCAGAGTCTGGTTACTACTCCGGGAAAATATGCGAAGTAGATCAGAGAACCTATCACATCAGTTACTCCCTTTCAGTCAACTCAGGGAAATATTGACGCAAGGTGGATCTTCAATGAAGAGTTGAGGCCTATAAGGGTAGAATAGCTTTCTCCGAATGAGTTCTTCTTCGATAAGAAGAGAAAGGCAGTGGTAAAGAGGAAATTCTATTAGGAAGGAGAGTCAACAGCCAAGAAATACAAAGTTATAACTGATGGGAAAGACAAGAAGAATGAGTAGTTCGCCATGGAAATAGCTGGGACATTAGGGGCATATGCCACGGCAAACAAATTTTCAGTCGGGGTCTTGAAAACCAGCTGAAACCAAAGAATCGCCTCATCAAGACCCTGGAAGCCAGACTAGCCACAACAGCAGAGGCTGCCAAAGACCAAGCAACTGTAGGACTAGAGCAGGCCAGTTTGGCCAATAAAAATGAGATAGAGCTTCTCAAGACTAAGCTCGAACAAGCACAGCTGGTGGTTCGAGATGGTCAGATGCAAGCGAGCCAGCAAAAAGATTTGATCGAATAGCTGCAGGCTAGGGTGGAAATTGCCGAAAGAAAAGTGATAAATATTGGGATGTTTAAGTCCCAGGCGATGGAGATTCAGAGCAAAGTCTCTGCGTCCCAACGAAATCTACTCGGCAAGGTAGAGGTGATTCGGGACAACTGCTTGTTGGTTCATCAAGTTTTGGAGAATTTGACTACTAGAGAAAGGGAAGCTGGAGTAGCACGGGTCACCTTCCAAGAGGTTGTGATAGCCACAAACAACAAGGATTCGGGAAGTACTCCCAGGTTCACCATTTTGAAGCAGACCAGAGGAAACATTCTATTAAAATAATGGGAGCACAGCATCAAAGAAGGAAATCTACAAGCCAAAAAGGTAACGAATTCCTTAGAAGAGGCCTTTAGTTCTATAGATGGAAATTTGGTAGGCATTGATAGCGGGGGTAATGCCGAGACATTGATTCAAATGAATATGGCAAAAATCTCGCTTGATTTAAAGGAAAAAGTGGAAAGAGATTCGGCCAAGATCTCCCAAGTGACTATGGCGAACATAGTCCAAATAGACAAATGTATGATTAAACCAAGCATGCAATTATGCGCTATCGACATCATAGACAGATAGATGGAAGACAGGCTGCCGCAATTAACCCGAGATTGTTACTCTTTTGAGGCCAACTGTCAAGCAGAACCATCAAGGCTGATATCTCGGTTGGTTGAAAGATGTGTCCCCTGTACCAAGCACGCGCGAGGACAAACTTCTGGCACCAAGTGAAGACAGAGAAAAAGAAATGGATCAATTTCTCTCCTCCCTATCATAACTAAAATTTTTGAAAAGATTGAGATTCCATCTTATTGTAAAAATGTATAAATATACCATAGAAAGAAAGAAAAAGGGTTGACCTTTTTGTGTCAATTGTAACAGAGTTTTTACACTTTGAGAGTTAATACAAAGCAAATCTGAAGATTCTCAATTTCGTCACGACTGTGTTATGAGTTTGTTTTCTTGTATCTCATATTTCGTTTCATTTCATATTCTTATCTGATGAATGCTTCGCTATAATTTATTACAACCTCTACTATAGCGAATGAATTTTGGTTTTCTATAATTGTTCACTATTTTTCCTCTGTACCAGCTATCAGCAAGTGTAAGACCAGTCAACACTTTCAGAATTCTATATATATTTTATGCTTCATCAGGTTATTTCCTTACATTTTTCTTTCTGTTTATACATGAGATTCTCCCTTGATAGGAGCCTTACTTGATAGATAGCTAAATGTTTTTCTCCCACCTCATACATTTTATTAAGATATAACTCAGTTACAGGAAAGAGCCTTTGATTTGCACCCCTATTTTATTCCTGAAACCGTAAACTCTCTTTTATACGACCGAATTGAGACAGCACTTAATTTCCCTCTGAATTTTTCTTAGTTTTATTGTTTCTCCATGATTGTCCTTGTACCAACACAGCCCAATATCGAATCTGGATTATCAAATCAAACACACATTGCCTTAAACCTTTTCGAATCTATTCTCAAAACAGCTACTACCCGGGTTGAACTCAAACGTTCATGGGCAACGATTGAACAGGATATAACCATCCAAGAACAGTTGGAAGCTAGACAACGTCAACGTAGAAACCTTCCCTAGCTTCCCTTGCCCACTTTTGGATGCCTAGACACTGTACTTCTAAGCCTTAAGTATAGACTCTGGAACAACATCTTTCTGGCGCCATTGTCGGGGACCGAAGTTACGAAATATTTTTCCCTGGGAAAACGACATTTTTTTTCGTTGAAAGTATTACCCTTTGATAGTGAACAAAGAGTACACACCTTTTTTAAGTCTTTCCAATTTTTCACTTGCTGACTCCACAAATAATAAACTGGCATCCGGTTGAAGGAGTACCAGACAAAACTCGGATGGTAAGCAGATTACATCCGTTAACGATCCCGAGAAGATTCTAAAGGCGAGAGGTTGTCTTAAGCCAACCGCTGCAGTCTACAAACTTAAACCCCCACAACTGAAGACTAAGAGTTATTCTGAACCCTCAACTTCACTCAGTCCTCTCTTTCATACTAAAGATTTAACATCAAACTGCTCCGAAGTTAGGAGTGAGATTCATCCATCAATCCCCTTAGTACACAAAGGAAAGGGCCCTTTTGAAAGTTCATCGGCAGTTGATATACCATCTTTCATTTAGTTAAATTTCCCGACCTCACCTAATTCTGAAGAGTGTATTACACATTCGGTTTCCACACCCATCGGTTCTCCCGATTTCATCTCTTGCAAATATGAAGAACTAAGTCCTCACGTTCCTTATCATTCATCATCAGATTTTCCTCCTCACGAAGAAAATAAAGATTCTCTTTTAATTTTCTGAAATCCCCTTTACGACTTTCCACTAATAACGATGGCAGCCGCCAGAGGAGGAGGTGGAGGGTTTATAGGAGGAGGTGGAGGGTTTATCGGAGGAGGAGGGGGAGGAGCTTTTGCAGGAGGAGCTGGAGGCCAAGGGCCTGCCCCCCCTCCCAGAGCGTTTGTGAAAGTTGCAGCAAGATACGCTCCCCTAGTATTGCCTGTTCCTTTGCACGACCTTCCCGAAAACTATATAAAAAAATTGCCAAAATTCACTGGGAAGGGGATCTGACCGCGGCCGAACACATTAATTTCTTTGATCAATTCACAGATATCCTAGGTATCGAACATGAGGACGTATATTCAATACTTCTTGTCCAAACCTTCGAAGGCCAGGTCCGAACTTGGTTTCAGAGCCTACCTGCAGCATCTATCTTGTCTTATGACGCTTTGGAAGATGCTTTCCTCAAACAATGGGGCAAGAGAAAAGACCATCTATATTATTTAACCGAATTTGGGTCTTTAAGAAAAAAGAATTCGGAAACAATCATGGAATTTATTCAAAGATTCAACAAACTGTTTAACAAAATCCCATTCGAGGTTAAATCGTCCCAACCCGCAGCCAAAGTAACTTTCGTCGAGGCTTTCGAACTGGATTTTGCACTCCTTTTGTGAGAAATAAGGGGAGCCACCCTAAACCGAATGCAGGACGATGCGGTAGAAATCGAATCTAATATGATGGATTCGAGTAAGCTTAAAGCTAAAGTAGAAATGGGGAAACGAGAAACTAAACACTTTAGAGAACAAGCAGGTCCGTCATGGTCTAATAGATCCACAGATGACGGGGTAGAAGATATGGCCAGAGTAATTAAAGAAATGTCTAATAAAATATCCATAATGGAGCTCAAACAGGCCAAAGCTGATTCTTTCCCCAAAAAGGATTTCAAGAGGAACCCCAACCCCCTAAACCAGCAAAGACAAATAAAAAATGAAGATCAAAAAATACAAGCTCCCTTAAAGAGCGAAAACTTTATAGGAGCGAACGATCTCCAAGATTTTGGAGATTTGGATAAGGATGTCATGAACTTCAATGATGACTGCACACAACCGTATCTAAATAGAGAAGATTATGAGAAATATATAAGCACTCAACAACTGTCGGTTAAGGGTGAAGAAAGTGATCGTACTGACCTTTGTGGCTCTCAACAGGAAATTGAAATGATAATGGCTGAGGTCCAACCTAAATACAACTTAAGATCTAAGAGTAATCCCATCTCAACTGCTCAACCCAAGAAAATCCTCCAAAGAGATCAAACTTATGAGCCTACTCCGGGAGAGACCTTATTACCCAACAGCAAAACAAAAGTAGTAAGCACACAAGAGTCCGAAGTGGAAAAAGTTGAGACCCAAGCACAAGGAACCGAAACGGCTAATAAAATTACGCCTTCAACCAGGACCATGAGTAATAAAGCGGTCCAGACGAATAAATTGGAAAGGAAGGATTCGAAAGTCTCAACCAAAGAAACAGGCAAGGTGAGCGAAACTTTCAGTGTTGAAAACCAAATAAATAAAATTAAGATACCAATCCCTCTGGTAGAATTAGCAAAAAATCTCATTTATCGGAAGCAGATTACCAAAGTGATGGGTGTCTCAGAGCTAGAAAGCTAGTCTGACGTCTTAAACCTGGAATATGACAAACCTAACATCACTTTTGGTATGCATTTTGAAGGGGCCAAAGATACTATTTCTCCCTTTTATATCACTTTAAATGTATATGATCAATTGCTACATAATTGCATGTTAGACTCCGGAGCCTCCCATAACGTTATGCCTAAGATTATTATGGACAAATTGGGTCTCCAGATCACCAGACCTTATGGGTTAAGTGTATGGGAATGATAAAGGACTTAGTAGTTACCCTGGCACAGGTCTCGGTTAAGAGTATCCTGATGGATGTGGTTATTGCAAATATTCCCCCTAAGTATGGCTTACTGTTGTCTAGGTCATGGGGAGCCAAGCTGGGGGGTTCTCTTCAATTGGATATGACATTCGCCACAATTCCTGTGTTTGGTGGTCAGTTTACTTGATTGTACAGAGAAACGAGATTAGCGTATATGGTAAGTGACCCTCAAAACCCAAACAATTTCCCTATTTATATTGCAGATCAAGATTTAGGAAATTGTATCTTATCTTTTGATGATGGTTTAGATGGTTGTCCGGAGGAAAACGATATAGAGCAAGAAGAGTCAAGTTATATGACAGAGGATCTGTGTAGCACCGGTGTCAGGAAAATGTATTTTGATGGTGCCTCGTCTTGTGAAGGGGCTGGTGAAGGAGTGCTTTTAGTGGCTCTCGAAGGAAAGTTCGTGGTTCCTTTTTCCTACAGACTGCAGTGGGATATAGATTACACTAATGACGTATGTGAATATGAAGCATTGTTCTTAGGATTAGAGGCTTCCAAGAAGCTAAAGATAAATAACTTAGAGGTATACGGAGATGCAGAGTTAATAGTCAAACAAATAAACCGACAGTACCAAGCCAAGCATCCCAAATTAAGATCATACAGGAATTGTGCCTGGGATCTCATGGAAAACTTTTTCTCGTCTATAAATGTCCACTTTATCCCGTGCGCAGAGAATTTACATGCTGATGCATTGGCTAAAGAAGCTTCAACCTTCTCTCCTCCCACAACTTTCAAATTGAAGTATCACATAGAAATCAGACACAGACCATCTATACCAGACAATATCCAGCACTGGCAGGTCTTTGAGGATGACGAACAAATTAAGAAATTTCTTGAAGCAGTGGGTGAATTCTCCGAAACTCATGCAGACCAAGAAAATCAAAATAACTCGATATGGATCATGCAAGAAGGGGAGGATCCTAAAGCTTTCCAAGAAAAAATCGTAGGTCATCATATGCTGGTCCTTAAAAACAACCAAATTCCGAAAGGATTGATTCCTTTAGAAAGACTTTTTGATCAAAACGACATACCTGTGAAATCCACCTTACAACCCCAACCAGAAGAAGTGGAGGACTGCGATATAGGAACCAAAGAAGAATCCAAGATGGTAAAAATATCCAAGTTCCTCCCTCCCGAAGTAAAAAGTAAATATAAATACCTACTCATACAGTATAAGGATGTTTTCGCCTGGTCTTATGATGAGTTAAAGACATACGACACTTCCGTAATTGATCACAAGATACCTCTAAAACCTGAACTCAAACCTTTTAGGCAAAAGCTTAAACAGATCAACCCCATTTTGTTACCCATGATCGAAAAAGAAGTTAAGAAACTTTTAGACACGAAAATAATAGTACCTCTGAGATATTTAGACTCGGTAGCAAACCTGGTCCCGGTCAGGAAAAAGAGCGGGGAAATCAGACTGTGTGTGGATTTCAGGAATCTTAATAAGTCGTCTCTCAAGGAAAACTATCCATTGCCCAAAATGGACCATGTGTTAGAAAAGTTAGTTGGATCCAACCGAATGTCTATGATTGACGAGTTCTCTAGTTATAATCAAATCGCCATGAATGTACAAGATAGAGAAAAAACGCTTTCACCACACCATGGGGTACGTTCATGTATGATAAAATGCCTTTTGGTTTGATGAATGCAGGGGCCACGTTCTAGCGTGCTATGGACATCACTTTCATCGGTGAAAGGGATAATTTTGTAGTCATTTATCTCGACGATTTGACAGTTTTCTCTAAAACCGACGAAGAACACTTGATACATCTTAAACAGACTTTCGAACTATGTCACAGGTTTGGTCTATCTTTAAATCCAAAGAAATCACATTTTGCCATGCGGGAAGGTAATCTTTTAGGTCATATCGTATCTAGGGAGGCAATCAGGATTGATCCTAAGAGGATTGAAGCGATAGATACTATAAATATTCCCAGAAATGTAAAAGAGAATCAATCTTTCTTAGGAAGAATAATTTTTTTACGAAGATTTATCCCGAATTTCACTGAGCTTGTAAAATTGATCACAAGTATGTTGAAAAGGGATAGCGAGGTAAAATGGACGACCGAGGCCAAAGCATCGTTCGCACATATTAAGAATGTCATAAGCGAGGCACCTGTATTAGCGAGTCCCGACTATCTAAAAGATTTTTTTTTTCTCATTTGCCTCCGAACACACTATTGTCGTGGTGCTCCTACAAAAGAATGAAGAAGGTTTCGAACAACCGATCGCCTTTTTCAGCAAGAGCCTTAGAGATGCAGAATTGAAGTATGATATAATAGAAAAACAAGTGTACGCCATGGTAAAAGCATTAAAGGCATTCAGAACGTATGTACTACACTCAAAGATAATTGCGTACGTACCTACCAGTTCTGTGAAAGATATTCTGGTGCAACCAGATAGCGATGGAAAAAGAGGGCGATGGCTCGCCAAAATCCAAGAATTTGATCTGGAAGTCAAACCGACCAAATTGATAAAAGGGTAAGGCCTGGACAAACTCTTAGCTGAGTCGAATTTCAGAGCCCTAGGTATCAATTGCTTGCAGGAAGGCGACGAAGACATGAACCTGAACGAGTTGAATGAGCAAACAAGTCGAAACAGGATCGAAGAGAAGTTCATATCGTCAGACTGGTACAGAGACATAGTATCATACCTACTAACTCTAAAATGCCCAAATGAGCTATCACCATCAAAATCCAGAACTTTAAAACTCCATGCAGTTAAATATTGTATCGTCGAAAGTCAGCTATATTGGAAAGATCCACTCGGTTTCCTGTTAGTCTATTTAGTCGAATTGAAAACTCAGCAAGTTATAGATGAATTTCATGAGGGAATCTATGGGGGGCATCACGCTTGGAGAGCTATAGCTTATAAAATTCTGAGGGTTGGGTACTACTGGCCAAAAAAATTCTTGGACGTCAATGCCAAAGTCCGAGCCTGCAACCCTTGTCAACTGTTTGCAGGTAAATAGAAGCTCCCGGCACTGCCTTTAGTTCCAGTCAAAGTTGAAGCCCCATTTCAGCGATGGGGTCTAGACTTCATAGGCGAGATCAACCCCCATTCTAGTGCTCAACACAAGTGGATCTTAACCGCAACAGATTATTTTACTAAATGGGTGGAAGCCATTCCAACCAAAAGGGCAACAGATTCGGTGGTAATCGATTTCTTAGAAGACAACATTTTGTCTAGGTTTGGTTACCCCCGAAAGATAGTTACAGACAATGCCCAAGCCTTTAAATCTATGGCTATGATCAGCTTCTGTCAGAATTATAATGTCATTCTTGGCCATTCCACAGCATATTATCCCCAGGGAAACGAATTCGCCGAGTCATCTAACAAGAGCCTAGTAAATATAATCAAGAAAGTATTGGATGAAAATAAAAGGTCTTGGCATGTGCACTTAAAATACACATTGTGGGCGAATCGCATAAGCAAAAAAAGGTCAATCGGCATGTCTCCTTTTCAGATGCTATATGGGACCGATGTTGTGCTACCTATAAACCTAGCGCTCCCAGTGATGAAGTTATGGCAAGATCAAAATGAAGAACCCAATCATGTCACCAGGAGAATAAATCAGTTGATTGAGGTTCAACAGCATAGAGTCGAAGTAGATGAGAAGCTGCAGAAATACCAAGATGATATGAAGGCATTATTCGACCGCAAAGTAAAGGATAGAGATTTCCTCCTAGGTGATTTAGTGTTAATGTGGGATGCAAGAAAGGAAGAAACGGCAAAACATGGTAAACTTGACCACCTCTGGTATGGGCTATTCAGGGTCTCGGCTCTAGAAGGAAAAAATTCTTTCCTACTAGAAAATATAGACGGTGAAATCCTCAATGCCCCTGTCAACGGGTGTTATCTGAAGCATTATATGACGTAACAGTCACCTATATATATATTATTATTATTATTATTTGTATACTTATATATATACACTTTGTATACATATATATATATATATTATTTATGCATTGCATTTTAATTTTCTTTTTCTTTTATGAAATTTCGACACCTTTCTGATAACCCCGATAACCTTCATATTTCCTCTTACAGGATTCCAGCTGCACACAAAACAAGCAGGAAAAGTGAATCGAAAGTTGGTCTCAGAAATAAATCAGCTTAAATAGGTGATACCCAAGAAATTTGATATTTTGCGAAAAAAAAAAAAAAAAAATTTGAAACGAAAAGGTAAAGATGAGATTTCCTAAAAGACATGTTCTAAA
>JASDQU010102840.1:198078-209453 GCA_032191745.1 Picea mariana
CAATTATTTTTAAAACCTGATCCACATCCTAAGTTCAGGCAGGGCTTCCCGATTTAAAGACATATAAACTTCTTCTTTTGATGCAAGATGATAGCCGAAAGATGTGTTGGGTCTCCTAGAACTGTTTTGATTGTCTTAAGGCAGACCTAAATTTTAGTGACGGGAAAGAGAAAGTCGTGAAAGGGAATACAGCTAAGTTTAAAAAGAATATCTGAGTTTGAAAATCTTTTCAAGGTAAAAAACGAAGTCCCTTTCCCCTCTGGTACCCTGTTCTCAATAATCTTTTCCCCCGATTGAAGCTATTCACTCCATTTACCCAATATCGGTACGTGGTCTACTGTTCTTCCCGCTTTACAAGAAAACAAGATCCCTAGTTGGAGCCTATGTTGGAGCCGCCTTGGTTTTTCTAGCCTGTCACAAATTTCATTTTTAATACTCGAAATCGAAAGATGGTGTTCGTAGTTTCCGTCTATGATTTCAGAATCTCTAAAGCTTTATCACGCAAGCAGCGATGATTATTGTACTCTCGAGGCCAGTNCTACCTCGGGATCTCGTAGGTTGGATGCTATAAATCACGTAGTTCACGCGTCCCGAGCAACGAAACGGCGAAATCATTTTAAATTTTTACCCAGGGCAGTAACGAGAATAAAGTTTTCCTAAACCATGATTAAACGTCATCGGGTTTTCGCACCTTGGCATTCACCAAATCCAAAAGTTTATTGTTTTAGCCTCGATAGCCGAGAGCACGAAGTCCTTATTTTAGTAACCCATGTCAAGGTTAAAAGTAAAATCTAAACCATGGTAACCTTCTGTCGGCAATTCACCACTCGGCGTTTCCTTTTTTAAAAGTTACACTGTCTAAGCCCTGACTCGCGAAATCACGATAAGTATATGAACATAATTAATTAATCACTGAATCCAAGTTTATCTTCCCTTTTAATTAAGTCGTATTATCGTGATCTCACAGTTTCGCAGCTCGGCATGCAAACTTTCTGAAAACTTACTTTCGAAGCTTCGAGTCGCGATATGGAGAATATAAATAATTACGTAATCAATTAAGCAGCTAATCACAATTGTGGTGTTATTAACCAAAATCGATCATCGCAATTTCGGGGGTTAGAGGTCCAAAGAGTTGAAACAAAATTCCTGATACAACGAGTACCGAAAGATTAATTAACGTTGGTAAAACCGGATTAATTAAGATAAATAATTATCTCCTGTGCTTTGATTCTTGCACGATTTATGAGGTAGCCCTATTTCTTCCATACGCCAACTGACATTTCTAACCGCCAAAATTTATGGCATCAGTTATGAAATAAGGCAAATCGACGAATAAAGATTGTGTTTTTATGGCTAAATTTATTTCTAAAACATGATTTGACAGACCTGTTCTAAAAGGTACCAAGTTTTTGAATATATATAAGAGCTGTGATTCATTATAACCAATGCATTTTCATATTACGTAGAGCACACTTTCTCAGCGAGCTAACTTCTGTATGTATACATATTTTTATCGCAGAAGAGCTAAAGCAGGATCTCCAGGCATGGCCACGCGAAAAGCATCCAAGGCCAGTGTTGAGGTATCGGGACAAGGTTCGGACAATGTCGTTGATACTTCACCTCGAAGTATCGACTCAGTCCCGAATTGGTTGTTCGTTTCTGATGTTTTGCAGGCCGAATTGGTGGATTATTCTGATGATTCCAGCAACAATGAAAAAGACAACATAACCACCAAGTATAAGATCGTCATTCAATCAGGAATGCATAAAGTAGCGGCCAGGCCACGATTGCTCCCATATTATGACATGGTCCGATGGGCATTAGACCATGTGGACATACCAACTAGAACCATCATGAATGAGCAGAAGGTCACCATCAGGACTTTCAAGCCTGAACATATGCAAGCCATGTATAAGTTGCCCGCAGCGTCCGACTATACATATGGCACCAAATTCTTGGACGAGTTCAAACAGAAGGAATGTGTACAGTATAATAAAACCATGTCTAACTTAATAAAAGATTGGGTTTCGCATGATGTGAAGTTCAGGGCTGACAGCCACGACATATATTCAATAGCTTCCTTAGAACCGCAGTACAAGTATGTAGCTATGATGACATGCAGATTATATGGGAGAGAGGACACCTCACATTTCTTTCTTCCATGGGTGCCTCTAATGTTTTGGGTCACCGAAGGTTGTTCCTTCGACTGGGCGAAAATGTTGTCCGATAGCTTGACCAGTCAGGTCATAGAGTATCGGGTGCAGAAAGAGAGCAGAAAGGCTTCTTCATTTTTCATGTCTGCATACATTATGGATGCCATGTGTTTTTTAACACCATTTCCCTTAATGAGTTGGAGTTGGACCCCAGCAGAAGATGAGCCTATCCACGTTTATCATGCGAAATTGTGGGAAAACAAAGCGGCAAATTTCGTATATGAAATCTTCAACTGGGTGATGGTGCCTCTGCATGTCACTATTTTCGGTCACCCGCCACCTAGGATCTCGGACGGTATAGTGACAAATCTGAGCAGCATAGCTGACTGGTATGTAAAAGCTGAATTTTCATATCTCAGAGTTTTCGGGGCTTCTGTTCCCCCACATGCATTGCCATTGTTCATTCTCGACAAGCTGGCTTGTCGTGAGGTTTCTAGACAAACAGTAATCAGTGGTATAAGCAAGGAGCTTAAGGGATACTCAAATATGGTATGGCCACCTTTTCCTATTCATTTAAATTCATATTCTTTATTAGATTTGGGGCATGCCAAAGCTAAGCCAGCAGCCCTGGAAGACCTAAATTTGGTCCTCATTGTACAAGAAGCACGATCCGCAAAGGGTTGTGAGCAATCATTTGGCCAGTTGCGGGCTCAAGAGATTTGAGCATGAGAATTCACCCTCGGATGACATTTTCTGAGGCGCAAGGTCCTATGCCGAGATTCTAGCTCAGATACAAACCTTGGCACCCGAGGAGAGAGACGATGTTCTGAATTTCCAAGAACATTGACACAGTTGTCTCCCCGCAGTGTTGTGGGGTGAGATTCCAAGTACGATGGAGGTGAAACAAAAAAAATTTGAAGGCTCTAAGGATGCGACTCCTAATCAAGAAAAACACTAGGATGAGGGAGAGCAAACTAAGAATTTGAAAGTAGAGATAAAGAATCCCGACCTGCCGAAGAAGCATAGTCTGATTACTACTCCGGGAAAATCAACGAAGAAGATCGGAGAACCTATCACATCAGTTACTCCCTTTCAGTCAACTCAGGGAAATATTGACGCAGGGTGGATCTTCAATGAAGAGTTGAGGCCTATAAGGGTAGAAGAGCTCCCTCCGAATGAGTTCTTCTTCGATAAGAAGAGAAAGGCAGTGATAAAGAGGGAATTCTATCAGGAAGGAGAGTCAACAGCCAAGAAATACAAAGTTACAATTGATGGTAAAGACAAGAAGAATTTGTTGTTCGCCATGGAAATAGCTGGGACATTAGGGGCATATGCCACAGCAAACCAATTTTCA
This sequence comes from Picea mariana, assembly GCA_032191745.1. NCBI lineage: Eukaryota > Viridiplantae > Streptophyta > Pinopsida > Pinales > Pinaceae > Picea > Picea mariana. Next base: position 201,586 of record JASDQU010102840.1, read on the forward strand.
GTCGGGGTCTTGAAAAACCAGCTGAAATGAAAGAATCGCCTCATCAAGACCCTGGAAGCCAGAGTAGCCACAGCAGCAGAGGCTGCCAAAGACTAGGCAAGTGTAGGAATAGAGCAGGCCAGGTTGGCCGATAAAAATGAGATAGAGCTGCTCAAGACTAATCTCGAACAAGCACAGCTGGTGGTTCGAGATGGTCAGATGCAAGTGAGCCAGCAAAAATATTTGATCGAACAGCTGCAGTCTAGGGTGGAAATCGTCGAAAGCAAAGTGATAAATATCGAGATGTTTCAGTCCCAGGCAATGGAGATTCGGAGTAGAGTCTCTGCGGCCAATGAAATCTACTCGGCAAGGTAGAGGTGATTCGGGACAACTGCTTGGTGGTTAATCAAGTTTTGGAGAATTTGACTACTAAAGAAAGGGAAGTTGGAGCAGCACGGGTCGCCTTCCAAGAGGCTATGATAGCCACAAACAACAAGGATTCGGGAAGTACTCCTAGGTTCACCATTTCAGAGCAGACCAGAGGAAACATTCTATTAAAAGAATGGGAGCACAGCATCGCGGAAGGCAAGCTACAAGCCAAAAAGGTAACGAATTCCATAGAAGAGGCATTTAGTTCTGAAGATGGAAATCTGCTAGGCATTGATAGAAAGGGTAATGCCGAGGCATTGATTCAAATGAATATGGCAAAAATCTCGCTTGATTTAAAGGAAAAAGAGGAAAGAGATTCAGCCGAGATCTCCCAAGTGATTATGGAAGACATAGTCCAAATAGACAAATGTATGATTAAACCAAGTGCGCAATTATGCGCTATCGACATCATAAATAGACAGATGGAAGACAGGGTACCGCAATTAGCCCAATATTGTTACTCTTTTGAGGCCAACTGTCAAGCAGAACCGTCAAGGCTGATATCTAGGTTGGTTGAAAGATGTGTCACCTGTACCGAGCACGCACGAGGACAAACTTCTGGCACCAAGTGAAGACAAAGAAAAAGAAATGGAGCGATTGCTCTCCTCCCTATCATAATCAAAATTTTTGTAACGATTGAGATTCCATCTTATTGGAAAATTGTATAAATATACCATAGAAAGAAAGAAAAAGGGCTGGACCTTTTTGTGTCGATTGTAACAGAGTTTTTACACTTTGAGAGTTAATACAAAGCAAATCTGAAGATTCTCAATTCCATCACGACTGTGTTATGAGTTTGTTTTCTTGTATCTCATATTTCGTTTCATTTCATATTCTTATCTAATGAATGCTTCGCTATAATTTAGTACAACCTCTACTATAGCGAATGAATTTTGGTTTTCTATAATTGTTTATTGTTTTTCCTCTGTACCATCTATCAGCAGGTGTAAGACCAGTCAACACTTTCATAATTCTATATATATTTTATGCTTCATCGGGTTATTTCCTTACATTTTTCTTCTTCTGTTTATACGTGAGATTCTCCTTTGATAGGAGCCTTACTTGATAGACAGCTAAATGTTTTTCTCCCACCTCATACATTTTATTAAGATATAACTCAGTTACAGGAAAGAGCCTTTGATTTGCACCCCTATTTTATTCCTGAAACCGTAAACTCTCTTTTATACGACCGAATTGAGACAGCACTTAATTTCCCTCTGAAGTTTTCTTATTTTTATTGTTCCTCCATGACTGTCCCTGTACCAACACAGCCCAATATCGAACCCGGATTATCAAATCAAACACACATTGCCTTAAACCTTTTCGATACTATTCTCAAAACAGCTACTACCCAGGTTGAACTCGAACGTTCATGGGCAGCGATTGAACAGGATATAACCATCCAGGAACAGTTGGAAGCTAGACAACGCCAACGTAGAAATCTTCCCTAGCTTCCCTTGCCGAAGGTTGACGTTTCTCTCTTCCCTACCCTTTACCCACTTTTGGATGCCTAGACACTGTACTTCTAAGCCTTAAGTATAGACTCTGGAACAACAGGTTCCTTCATCCTGCAAGTACCCTTATGACAATGATGCAAATAATATATATACAAGTGCATACTTGAGAGTGTACACCAATGGGGGTTTTGCTTGTTTGTCTTGTATCCACCTATACTCTAGTCTAGTAGTAACTTTTTGCATGCTTAGGACAGACCTCAGACTTGGTCCTTCTATACCTCAGGGACTCCTTCAAATTTGGGCCTGGAACTCTGCTCAACATCCTGGATTCTATCAACAACACTATTGTTGTAGTGTTATTTGTCAAGTAGCTCATACATAGCCCTTACTATTGGACAGTGCATTTTAGGGTGTACAATTGTTGCATCCAACACTACGACGTATTTTATTGACACAATACCATCAGATTCATTTTTCTATTATATTTTCCTTGGAGGAAGAGACTCTTCATATTCTCTTCACTGAAAGACTGGAGCCTGCTCCATGTTTTCTTATTCTGAATAATCAATGTCAGTGAAGGTATTCTCTAACTGACTATGGACATTATCCCCTTTCTTGGGAGCCTTTATTTTCTCATCTTTTACTCAAATATTGATACAACACCATCCCATCATCTTGACTGAAGCTGGACCAAATTGGAAACCATGAAACTTCATGCTTTTCGAATTGTTTGTAATTGTTTAATTTAAATGGTGGATTAGATGTGAATATTTCAATGTAGTTTCCATTTGATTTTTCGACAAGATTAGCTTCAACTGGATGATATCATATGCATGGGAAAGTATAGGCTTCCACATAGACTTTATTTGATAAAGGAACTTGAGTCTGAAAATCCTAAACAACAATAGACTTCTCACTGGAAATATCGCAAGAAGATGCAAAATTCTTCCCATCATAGTTGAAGTCTATGCCAAGACCTCTCAAGTATTCATGGACCACCTTGTTGGCTATAATGTCCCAAATATTTAAAGCACCCTTTGATCCACCTAAACAAAAAATAAGTCATTCCCATGTGAATGAAACTTTAAAATACTTACAATTTGATTGTCAGAAAATACTTGTACTTGACTACCAGTATCCACATTTGTCAATCAAGAAGTTTTGTTTAAGTGAATAATTATGGCTCAGTTTTAAGGTGTGCTTCTGTCCCTTTAAATATTCCTTTCTCATCACACTGTTTTTTTCCCACAGTCCTAGGCATGCTACAACAAGCTTACATAGTTTTTATCATTCCACAGTCTGCTTGGAAAGGAAAACAATATTCTTCTAATACCCTCGGACTGAGGTAAAATTTGCATAGGACTGTGGTCTCATTATTTTTTTTAGGAATTTGGACAGTCTCAAATTTTTGGACAGCCTCATCATTGTCTTTGCCTGGACAGTCTCGGACTGAGGTAAATTTTGTCTGGACAATCTCATATTTTTGGGCTGCGACAACCTTGATTTCACTTCAAAAGGGGTATGTCCCTTCTCCTTTAGGTGTTTATTGTTGGGTTATATATGCAGCAGCTAAGGAGGGGCCTCAGAACAGGCCGGATTCTTTACAGTGGTTGTGGCTACCTTCTCCCTAGGCTTCGGCCTCTTCTCCTAGGTTTTGGCCCTTCTCTATACACCACAGAATTATAGGTTGCAGTTGTAGGAACCCAGTCAACCAATGGTAGCCTTATTCCTTGCCACGTGGGTAGCCTTATTCCTTGCCATGAGTAGCCTTATTCCTTTCCATGGAATTTTAAGGGAGATTTCGACCCTTCCCTTGGGTTGGTGGTGGGGTAACTTTCACCACAAAAACTTAAAAGAAATCCATCCCTTTTATTCTATGCAACAACAACAATATTTTAGCAGTCAACGGTCTACCTTCAGTCTTGAACAAGTGGTATTCTTCAAGACCCGCTCTGATACCATGTTAGATTTTCAATGATCTATGGCTCATGCATTCTTTTAAATTTTATGTTTAACTATTACTTGAAACATAACTACAGCAGTAAACCAATAGCACAAGAAGAATAACCATGCACAAGAACACAAGAAGTATCCTGGGAAACCCTTCTCAACAAGGGAAGAAAACCCAGCCAATACTTTGCTATATTCCTCAAGAGAAAGACCTCCCACACCATCACCAAATCTAGCACACAAGAGGGTGTTGTAATTCTCATAATTTTAGACCACAACTTCTGAAATCATGAGATTACATAATGTTAAATGTGTTTCCACAATGGGGATTCACCTTTATTTATATAAGACTTGTCACATCAAATGATGTGTATTTTGGCACAATAGGGTCGACCTCAATAACTCAAAATATAATTAATAGTTACCATATTAATTATTATCTTTTATATTAATTATCTTTTACATTATTTATCTTTTATATTAAGGTGGGGCTGACTTGTACCCTTTACATTACAATTAGGGTTACAGGCAGGTTTGACTCTTGAAAAATATAGCAAGGGATCTCATACACCCACCAGTGCTCAGCCACTAGGGGCACATCCATAGGGATGTCCATATCTCTGGCTCATTGCATTACACAGAAGAACCACTTCTTCACTAATGCTTAGCCACTAGGATCATGTTCACTTGTGCTCGTCCACAGGCACGCCCACTCAATAGATATTCTTTCCCACTGCATTACACAGGTGAGTCGTCTAGAGTTTCTCATCAACTCTCTGCTCATAGGAGGCTAATACATCATCTTGATTTATGTCTCATGACGATGCACCTAGCACTTTGGGATTTCACACGTTCACCTTGTGCTCAGCCACAGGCACGTCCAACTCTGCAGATCTGCTTTCTCACTGTGTTACACAAGAGAATCATATAGAGTTCTTCTCAACTCTTGTAAGGAGGAGGCCATCTCTACATTCTAGCTCTATCTCAGATAGGAACCACACACCCATCTGAGGGGCTCTCTCTCAGGTTTTTGTCCTAGAGAATGTCTCATGCAGTTGTAATCATCAACAATTTTAAGGTAAATATGTATGTGAGTTGCAGAACATACCTATGGCAGATACACATAGGCTTATGATTATGCATGTGGTTAAGTGCATCATGGATGTAAGTTAACAAAACAAGGAATATGTGTGGATAAATAATCTGGATGCATAACAAAGATGCATGCTTACGTTCCTTATAGAATATTTGGTAAACAGCTAAAGATAACTCGAGGTTGAGGTCATCAAAGATAGTGATGGATATGCAATAAGGAAGTTGCATGCCAAAGGAGTTCCCTGTGAAGGAACCATGTAAAGACTCTGTTAGGAGAACATAGTCACAACCTTAATGATTGTTGGAAATTATATATATATAAGAATCTTGGATTACTTTCTAAAATAAAATGTATGAGTGGAAGACTAACAAATGAATGTTCACCATTATGATAATTGAATGGTAATGTGCAGAATGCACAGGTTCATGATTCATTACGAACAAAAGGTTTTCTATTGGAACATGTTGATGTATCCAGTGGGTTAGGGTGAGCCTAACAAAGGCTGCTCAAGGAAAAGAGCAAGAAGATCTCAGCAGGGAGTAGATTGCATAAGCAAAGGAGGAGAAAAGGGGGAATACTTTTCTCACCCCAAAAACTCTAAATTGTTTAATAGAGTTGTAATCCCTAGAAGAGCAGTTGTGGAAACAAGTACAACTAGAAAAAAGGAAAATAAGTAAATAAGTAAGTTTGAATGAATAGGCTTGGTTAAGCCCTGATAAGTAAGGGCAGTGAGGCCTTGGAAAAATACCTCAGTTGGATTGAAAGTCCAAGGTTGTGTAGAAGGAGTGGGACAAGGGAAGAGTTCATTGACCCCTTCCTTGTTGTTTATTGTATTTCTCTGGTACGAGAGATTGATTTACTAATGCATGTAAGTGTTTTGGCATAAGGATGCTAATGGTGGTATGATTATAGAATACAATTAAAATTGGGTTATGATTGCACTAGCTAACACATTAAGGAGTAATATGGTAGAGTGCATAGAGATATGTTGGTGAATATCTGAAAATGTTTTATTGATTTAAATGTTATGATACATGCATTTTTGTTGTTGTTGTTGATTTAAATGTTATGATTGGAGCTATTGGGAAAGGATAGTTTCCAATGGTAGATAACCTATGATAAAGGATAAATGCAAGAAGGTTGTTGTTGAAAGATTGTTGAAGGGACTTTGGGAGACCCATGGAACACTATTGATGAGGTAAAAATCAAAAAAAGGGTGCTAGCGGCCAGAACAAGTATAAAAATATGCATGCATGTGTGGCATAAGGTATGGAGGGATTTGGTAAGAATCCCCTCTGAAGTATTTTAATTTCTTACTGATATGCGAATAATTTTGAGTGGCTATTGTATGCCATTGCTACCCAAGCAAGGTAAGATTAAGGAAAGAAGAATCTGAATAATAGAGAGAGGGAGTCTGTACAGGTCAAGGATGAGTTATAATCATTTCAATAAAATGCATGAGTAAGGAGTATCATGGGTACAATGACCAATCTAGGGAGATTGGGAATAAAGGTGCTCATAGTTAGCACATTTCATGGAATGCATTGAGGAAATGCATGTTTGCATGAGAGGGCAGACAATGGATTGTCCATTAAGGAAGGAGGACCTTCCAATACTCCACTTGAATTGTGTAGTTATTAAATAAAAGAAAATTTGAGTGGCCATGAGTGTTGGCACCCTGGTTACTAATGAAGAAAGAATGCTTGGGTGCATTCAAGAGAAATTTTTAGTTTCATATGTCTTGAGTTGGGATCATGATCAGCTTGTAGCAGGAAGCATAGTCCTGTTGCAATAATGAACAAGAATGAATAAGCCATATGGTGAAGAGGTTGGTTAATCTCCAACACACCATGGAAAAGTGCTTGTCATAAAGTGTGGAAAACTTGAAATCAATGCAATGGTGCATTGAGTATGAATGTGGCCATGTGTAATGTCCCCACTTTGTGACATCATCACAGTGCAGAGGTTTATGATGACCAGAGTAGCCAGATGGATATTATAGTGAGTACAGGGGTTATTGAGAGGCATTGTGGGGTCCATCTTGCATTGTTCATAATATTTCATCATTATGATCCATTCCGCACAGGTTGGCTTTGGTTCCGTTGCATTCCGACGATTTCCATGATTTTGACTATTTTGGGCTATAAGTTAATTAAATTCACTGAAGAGGTCATTTTGGGCACATTACTTGGAGTAACCTCTCAGTGTAATAGCTCATTGGAATCGGGAGGGTAAACACTACAGGATGGGATAGTGATAAGTGACTTTCAGTGGTCAGGGAAGCCACAAGGAGAGATAAGGTGTTTTTCAGAGGTAAAAAGGTTAATTAATTAATTAAAGTGATTTAATTAATTAATTAAATATTAATAAAATGAAAGTCACTTTAGAGGGACAAGGTGAGCCAAAAAGTATAAAGGAAAGGCAAGGGTCTCTACTCATTCATTCATGTATGATCATATTTTGATATCTGGCTTTTAGCTAGTGAGCCCAGCATTGGGGGTTTTGAGGGTTTTGACTTAACAAACCCTAGAGGACGATTCAGTGGTGAAAGATTCCACCTAACTTGTCCCAAGCTTATTCTTAGAGATGCAATACTCTCCCACACCATTCTAGTCTGGTTCTACATCAATGTAGGAGGGTTCTACACCAGCGACAGGCACAGGAAGGAAGAGGGGCGCACCATTGGGGGTTTCCGGCAAGGGGGGTGCACCATTCTTGAGGGAAAGTTCGTTGTAGGAGTTTGAGAGGGCTCTTGGACATTTGAGAATTTGGGTTTTACTTACAGGACCTTATCCATGATTTCTAGTGCCTCTTGAGAGAGTTTTATGGTTCAAACTATTTCCTAGAGCAGTGGGACGAATTGGAGAGAAGGAGGGCATTTTTGAGATTCAGATCTATTCAGTTTGGAGGGGTTATACTTCAGATCTGATCCTGAGACTTCACCCAGTGACTTGCAG
>JASDQU010102840.1:216355-227446 GCA_032191745.1 Picea mariana
AAGAGAATGTGGAATGGTCTTAGGTAGTCCATACTTATATGATCATAAGGCAATCTTCTACAAGACAAAGAATCAATATGAATTAACCAAAGCAAGTCAAGATTATGTGGTTTGTGCTCATCATGTTAAGGCAAATAAAACACTTCAAACAATGGAACAATTAAAGAAGGTAGTGCAAGAAAGCAACAAACCAATAATTGTTTCAAATGAAGTAATCGATCATAAGCAATAACAAGAAATGATTGTTGAATAGAAGATCAATCACAATTTGCTTCAAGATAATCTCATGTCGTGCAAACATTACAAGTATATCAGCTCTTTTGCAGTCATGTTTTTGATGCTATCATTAGTAATGTTGTCTACATGGATGATAGTGGCTTCAATAAAATGTGACAGGGTTCAAATGGCTAACAATATGTTGTCAATTGTTATGATTGTGTTACAGTTGATCTTGATGAGACAAGTGCACAGTACAGAGTTCAGAGATAGAGGACAAGTCAGGTGGCCTATCTTGAGCTTGTTGATTGGTCAGTAACCTTTTGGGGACCAAAAGGTCCTTTAGTGGGGAGGTGTGATCCAGAATCGGACCCAGGAGGCTTCCCACATCCAGAAAAGGCTCAAAATTGAAAGTTATCGTAATCAAATGAAACCAATTCCCTTGCGATCGTCTCGTCACACTGATTCCGACCATATATTTTCTTCCTCAAATGGACGTTGTATGCAAGAGTTAATGCACTATGATCATTTTTCCAAACAGGGAAAAGGTCAAACAGGTCAACAATCAAAAAGTCAACGATGACGTCATGCTGACATGGTAGTGTGACACATGGCAGAGGCACAATGGGTAGGTTGTATAGCTGATGTGGACCAACCTGGAGGTGACACATGTCACCACTATAAGGGTGCCACATGGCACACTCGGAAAGGTTCCATGTGGCCCTACCATACGGTGACATGTGGCAGATAGCAACAGGTAAAATGACATGTGGCAGACACTAGCAGATATAGGTGGCAGGTATGGTTGTTGACTGGGTAGCAGATGTGGTCCAACCGCAAGCTGACAAGTGGCAGATGTGTGGGCGAATAGTAGGGTGCCACGTGGCCCAGACATAGGCTGCCACGTGGCACCCATTGATTGGCTAATTAATTGTTGCAAAAATCTTGGAGCGGGCTGGAGTTGAACCCCCGACCTCATGAAGGGAAAAACGCTTCAAAACCGGTGCAATTTCCATTGGACCACGGTGGAGCTTGTTATAGCAATATTTCTTTATTTTATTTAAAGTGGATTTATATGTATGGAGGCGGAAAGGGGGTTGGGGCCAAGCCCCAGCCCGTGGGGGTATTATATACTAGTGACCACACCTATTCGGAGGTGCTCCATTCTAGTTACATGGGCGCGGAGACCACGGTCTTACACTACACGTACTCCCATATGACTCGGCACTCCACCTCCATCTGGTTACACTCCAGCAAAGCACGCGCTAGTAGCACCTGTCTGCCAACTATACAGAACTTGACCATAACCCATACTTGTTTGTTAAGGGTGCGATCGTATCAGCTTGTGCCATGTAACCAGAGTTTTCGGTAAAGGTGTCAGCGCACAGCCCTATGGGTTGTTGCTTGGCCACCTAATAAACCATATGACCAAGTTTAGAGGGGGCATGCGCTCATTTTGGGGCTTAACTCATAATTTGCTCGAATATGGGTTTTTGACCATATTATATGGATTTTTAATTGATTTTATGACTGTTTTTGGAGGATTTGGCCCATTTTTGGGTGATATTGGGCCCTTTTTTAGACCAAATCTTGGGAGAAAGATGGGGGATGATAACCAACTTCATATCTATATAAACAAGGCCTTCTTGAGGCCAGGAGAGAAGATTCATAGTAGATTTATTCTAAAGGAAAGCCAAGCCAAAGCCATTTTTATGCAGAGAATTTTTTGAGGAGCACACCTTTGAGGGCCATTTCTAGGAGCTTCGATCATCCATTTTGAGTGTCGTTTCTTCTGATGGGTTCTTGAGATCTGGGAGAACAAGACTAGATCAGTCTTTTAGCCTTTTGGAACTGTTTTGATGTACTTATTGATCTTTGAACAGAAATAAAGAAGCCTCACCCATTGAGACAAAGGCCCGGAGATGTAGGCGAGATTGTCAAACTCCGTTATCACTTCTCTTGTTATGGTTTGTTGATCTTATTGCTTCATTTCAGTTCTGTATATGTTTTTATGGCTGTGACATATTCTCATATCTTCTTCCTCTTTCTTTAAGCTCCTTAAATGGTTAATCAACACATGCTTAATACTTCAACCACAGTCATTTAAAAGATATTTTCAGATCATTCCACGTGTCGAGTGACAGCGATGCCATGTGTGGTAGCTTTGTGGCAGAGCAAAGAGACGTCGATGACCTGAGCCATGTGCCACGTATCTTGCCAACGGTTTTCAAGTTGATAGGTGTCCCTCTAGGAGTGGCCTAATACTGAGACCAAGGGACCCTTGACCTAGAGCTATGATTCATTGATCTGGGGACTCCATTGAGAACCCCTCCCAACCATCCAATCCACTAGTAGAAGGATTCGCATGTAGCACTTCAGTGAATTCCTACTCTGAGAGAAAAGGAGTATCAAGCAGGTAGAATCCCTGAATGTTGAACACGTGAAGTAACGTGAGCTTTCAATCTAAGGGAAATTAGTATCTCCCATGACCATTAGATCTAGACCATGGTCAGCTCAGTGTTGACCCCTCTAGGACCAAAAAGGAAGTTACACTGTGGATCCCCCGAACGCCAAAGTTACAAAGTAACGAAGGCCGTAGATCTTTGGATCTACATGGACACACCTCTACCGTGATATCTAAGGGGCATTGGAAGGTTATCAGTTCGGAGTGACGTGGGACACTGACGTCACCCATGGTGACGTGGACCCATGCTCGACGTGCCATGTGTTTCCTTGATGCGTTTGTTATACATGCCTTATATTCTAGTTGGAACGTGAAAAGTGTCACCCATTTATAGGGCCACGTGTCATCTTTGTCCTTTGTTGCGTGTCACCCCTTTGGTGCATGGTTGCATGACCTAATGGCTAATGGGACCACGGGAGTTCGAGAGTTCGGAACTCTGGGAGAATTAGGGTGTTAGGATTTATGCTCCAAAGAGAGTCGAAGGTTGGAGCCACATGGAGGAATTTTGGGGCTTCAGGGCTCTGGAGGATATGAAAATAGAAAGATAAATGGGCATTCAACGTCGAAGCATCAAACGTTGAATTCTTGTAAGTCTGTACGTTAAACAAGGACAAAGATTCGTCAGTGGAATTAATGATGGATGGATTTCACCATAGAGGTAGGAGCGCTAGGGAGCTTCGAGACATCGCAACCCAATTAGAGGTAGGCAACCTCACAAACACTTCAATTATTTAATATTCATAGCATTAGCCTCACCACCTAACAAATTCATCAATGGGGAATGATGGATAGCTTGATATTTCCAAATGTTCTTAAACTTTCATTGAAGATTGTTGGAGTAATTAACTCTTACTTGTCTTATGTTATTATTATGTGATATTCTTCATCATATTATTAATAGTGTGGTTTGCTAATTGTAATGTAGAGATTATCTCTACGTGAGTGATTTACTTGTTATTTAAGAGTTTGTTAGATTTAGTTGGTTGTGAGAAATCTTGTCCAACTTAGTCTCCTATTTTGGTGTGTAGTTGAGATATTCTCTCAATCTCTCCTTCTATATTGGGAATAAATTAGATCTGATAAAAAATTGTGAACTCTATATAATGGAGTCACAATATATTGTATATTATTCAATAATTCAAGTTATTCAATAGAGTTTTGTTTGTGTGTGTAATAATGTCTCATCTCTCGTATTCTATCTTGGTATCAGAGTAAGTTTGGGCTTAACTCCCTCATGGGAAGGCTCAAAAATATGAGAAAAATGTGGGATTAATCTATTGTAAGAGTAGATTAGCGTAGGTTTGTGAGAATATCTAGTTTCTTGTGCGAGTGATTGCTAAAAGTATGTGTTTCACGTGAAGATTTATGTGTGCCTATGTGGAATAATAGTTTTAGTTGTTGCGTGAAAGATTAGGAATCCATTGTTCCAGTCTAATAAGGGGAAGTCATAAACAATAAAATAAATCGGCTACGAATTTCCTAAAGGAGACTCCCAGAGTGGAGTTCGCTATCCTCTATGTGAAGTAATTTGAAGAAGGGTATATGTTGTCACCATCCTCTATGTGTAGTAGTTTGAAGAAGGGTATATGTTGTCGCCACTTACCCGTGTGAGAACGGGAGCTACTCACTGCCCATTTGAGAGGAAAAATTCAATAATGGTCTTCATATTGATTACCTTATTTTGTTGAGGTCATGTTAGATTCATGTATTTCTCAACAAATGGAGAAAGAATCATGGATATGGGCCTTAATGTCATTGGTTTTTGCAACAAGCTCAACATTGGCTACACAACAGATGGGTATGCATGATCAAAAGGCATCGGGGCCTACATCGTTACATTTATAGTCAAATAGCTCAACATCATCAATGAAATTGTGGGGTCTTACAATGAGAATCTGCCCGTCATCAGTAGCAACAACAAGGTGTGAATTTCCATACTAGTCTCAGGCACAAAAAGGAGCAATCACCATTTATTTAGCCGTTGTTGCCAGAAATCATTGTTAGTGCCTCACACTCATGTATGACCTCGAAGATTAAACATGGTGATCTCTTCATTGGTTTCCACATAGAGTTGTTTGTATACATAGATCACTACATTCTTTCAAGAAAAGAGGGGGGAATTATATTGGTTTCATTTTATTGAGAGGATTGTTTAGAAGATAATTTTTCAATTAGTATAGGTATGGTCCTTTGTTTGTAAAATAGATGATGAATCTCTAAAATCAGATGAAAGAGGTCATAGTGTAAGATTGACTCGGATACATCCTGTATCTAGAATATTTTCCTACAGAACTAACGAGCACCATGGTTGGGTACCTAGGTGTCTCAGTAGATGGAAGTATGTCCATAGGATGGCCAAATGTTCAATCTTTGCAGTAAAATTGATTACTTGGTTTGGAGAAATTGTATTTCCAAAAGGGATCAAGTGCAGGTAAGTTGGTTGTCTAGTTAGTTTGGGAGTTGTGTATCTAGGGAATGATCCCCCATTAGTTGTTGAAGATATGTGAGTGGTATGCTAATGAGGTGACATGACAGGTGTGTGAATTTTTGTCAAGTAATTGACTTTGGGAGGTCCATGATTTGGGAGTTCAGGGAGGGAACTCAAGAATTCAACTCGGGAGCTTCACCTCTACAAGGGTTAAGAAACAACTTGATGGGGTTAGTAGCCTAGAATATTTCAAAATAGTTAAGGGATGTTGATGGATACCATACATGATAGAGATCAAGACAAGTACTCATTAACGGAGGTTGTTGGAGTAATTAACTCCTACTTGTCTTATGTGCTTAATATGTGATATTATTCATCATATTATTAAGATTGTGGTTTGTTAATTGTAATGTAGAGATTATCTCTACGTGAGTGATTTGCTTTGTTATTTAGGAGCTTGTTAGATCTAGTTGGTTGTGAGAGATATTCTCCAACTTAGTCTCATATTTTGGTGTATAGTTGAGATATTCTCTCAACCTCTCCTTCTATATTGGGAATAAGTTAGATCTGATAACAACTTGTGAACTCTATATAATGGAGTCACAATCTATTGTATATTATTCCATAGAGTTTTGTTTGTGTATGTAATAATGTCTCATCTCTCATATTTTATCTAAGATGTTTGTGTTTGTGATTGAAAGGATATTTAGGTAATGTACTTTTCTTGAAGCGTGAAAGAGCAATGGAGACTAGGCACAATCCTAAATGCTACATCATAACATCTTATTTTTATCATTCCAAGACACTAAAACATTAAAAAATTATCAACATGGGTGGGAGACAAGCCAGTTGTAGTATTTTTAGAGTTGTGCCCATGAATCAGATGGTCGCATCATATGTGAGAAGTATGTATAGTTATAGGTATTGGAATATCAATATTAGAACCAAAGTGGGTGCTTATAGTAGTACTTGTCGAACAAATTTTCAACCAAATTCAGAGTAAATTAGTAAGGTATTTGCACTATCATCATTGGCTAATTTGGATAATCTTGAAAGAAAGGAAGTTGTTGTAGAGTGAGACAATCATATCGATTTGGAAAGAATACTAATGGCACCCAGTTTTATATTGGGTGAATATAAGATGAACAACAATAATACTTTTTTTTTGGTCTAAGTGGTGGTTTTCTATTTGAGATATGCTTTCTCTCAAAGGAGCGGGGAGAAATGAATTTAGTAAGAGTTATAGTGAAGTGGCCAAAGAGTTGCAAAGTTTGTTTCACTGTGATATTTTCCAAAGAATAACCTGAAATCTTCCTAGTATGTTTTATTTTCAAAATTATAAAGCAAGAAAGATATTATTTCCAGGTCATAGCTTGGCTAGGACACTGGCACATTTGTTCCTAACATGTTACATGTTAAACACTCAAGAAGGGATAAAATGGCATATATCTTTTTCCTTTGGCTCGCCCTATTTTTGTGACATTGATGTCAAGCAGTTTTGTGAGAAAATATTGAAACTCAACAAACATATGCTTACAATTGTGAATGTTGTCGATCCCATACCCTAGATGCTAATGGGTATAAGAATAATTATACATTGTAATCTAGATATTGAGGATCTACCTTCTTGCTTCAACAAAATGAAGCTTAAGGAAATGCAAAGCAAAAATTAGTCTGGAAGGCCTCACTACGCATATGTTGGATGTATTATGAGGGAAAGGAATTGGCATTAGTCAATCCAGATGTAAAAGTAGTGATTGTAAACGCATGGAAATGTCATGAAGATGAAAACTATGTGAAATATTTCATTTATGATACTAGCAAAGGAAGATTCCCAATCAGTAATATTATGGAGATAGGTTCTAAACCTTCTATACAATTATGCACTCTCAATGTTTATCATGGTGCAAGGAAAGTACTCAACATTTATATTTTCCATAAACTCTAATGCTCTATCAACTGCATTGATCAAATATTTTCCAGTCACTATCCCATTCATTCGAGCTCTTTTCAGGCCTGCAATATATTACAAGTTGGAATTCTTCATGGCTCTCTTTTAGGCTTGCAATTTATTGAGGACTGGCAATCTGCTTCATGGCTTTGTTTGAGGGTTACAGTTTATTAGGGTTGGTCGTCTACTTCATATCTATCTAGGGCTAAAGATGCTACTAAATTGAATCAAGCCCCCAATCAATGTAGGGGACCCTCAAGTTTAGAGGTCAGACAATCAACCCAATATTGTACAGCCGAAATGGGTTTTACCATGGATATACAATGATGGGGAGCTAGCATGATAAATATTGTACAGAGTAGTGATTTGTTTTAATAGGGAAAATATTATGGTGAATTATATAAAAAAAGAACATAATTATTCAAAGACAGACACGGACATGCTTCAAAGATTGGAAATTATATATATATATCGATGCAATCTTCATTGAAACAATTATTCTATGTAAATATATACTCTTCACAGGCAATCATATTGCTCAGTTGAGATCTTTGCAATAGCATTCTCCTATTTATTTTTTCAAATTGTGGAAATTATATATATATATCGATGCAATCTTCATTGAAACAATTATTCTATGTAAATATATACTCTTCACAGGCAATCATATTGCTCAGTTGAGATCTTTGCAATAGCATTCTCCTATTTATTTTTTCAAATTGAATTTTAACTCTAGATTATAAACTATGTAAACTCTCACCACAATATTTCTTCGTAAAAAATCGGGATTTTTGTTGCATACCAATGAAATTTTGTGAAAAAAACTATCGGATTGGTGGAGAGAGTACGTGACTTGTGTGATCTAAAACACGTACACACTACAAAAACAAGAAAATGAGAAATCCCACCCATATCATTTCTTAAACCACATAAGTTTGAATTAGTTGAGAACATGTATAGGAATTATCACTTTATAAAGCATATGCATTTCTATTTAAAATAATGGAATATTAAATGGCGATGGGATAGAGAAAAGAGAAAAAGGAGTCATTATCAGCTATGTAAGTAACTCTAATTGTAGTGGCCACTTACTAGATTTAGGAGTCTTCAATACCATTATCTCTTCATAAAACATGAATGGTTCCATGTAGTCAAATAGACTAGATTCATTGTTCATTTCAATTAGATAAGAAGAACATATTCCCTCCTTATCCTTATAAGGTAATGAAGAATTTGTGGGTTCTCTCATTAGATTTGATAATTGTTTGTTGGCATTAAGGGTGATTGAATGATACTTTTCTCGACATTCATCGCCAATTGAAACAACTCTAAAAATGTTGAATATTTCTCACTATCATTTCACCAAGAAATAAAACTTAAAAAGTGAAAATTGGTGAAAGAAAATTTATAAAATAATGGCTGCAATTTTACATAAGGTAGTGAAAATATATAATCATTGTTTTTTTTTGTCGTTAAAAAATTTTTTTTATATGTAAAAAGTTTTAAAAATGTATAAATAATGTACAATTTATAGTGTCTTTTTATATGTATAATAATATATAAAATGTATCTCCAACATAACATAATGACCATCATCTTATAAGTAATGTACAATTTATAATGTCTTTTTATATGTATAATGATATATAAAATGTATCTCCAACATAACATAATGACCATCATCTTATATAAGCCTTTCTGCACATTGATTTCTTCTCGTGAACCTATGTCAAAGTAATTAATCCATCTAATTGAGCACGCTATATTGTGAATGTGCTTTTGACCATGTAACAAATTTTATCCAAAAGAGATAAAAAAAACTTCATAATTATTTGTAAAAAAATTGAACAATCTTAATGGTTTTTATATTGTAGATGTCATATACATTTATTACTAATAGATCTAGTGTTTCATTGTTTGTTGGAAGTTTTTTCCCTCAAAATTTTCTTTCTTAATTTGCATTTCAATGTTTCTTAATTTGCATTCCAATGAGAACATGTCATTTTTATAATGAAGAATCTCAATATGTTGGCTTTATTATGTAATATTTTGATTGAAAACTATACATATCTCAAGCATATTGATGAGTCCCTTTTAATATAGAGAATATAAAGTGACTTGTCATACTTAGTATCTAGAAAATTGAATATAGCCTCATTAAAATGTCACTAGATGTTTGATCATGAAAGACATACGTAATGTGAGAATCCACAAGTGTTCATCACAATGCAATATGATCGAACTCAAAGTTGATTATATATGCTTGGGATTTACATTCTTATAAAAATGTATAGGGAGCTAACCAAAACAAATATACATGTTGTAGTGACAAACACAATTAGGATTAGTTAGAATATTTTTTCTTTGTTAAATATTCATACTTTCATGAGATGAAAGAAACTATCCACACACACATGCATTTAAACTTGTTTTTAGAAGGATCAATCATCATAAATGTTTCATGGCATCATATAGTTTTATATATCCTTTTGTTATTAATATTTTAATTATGATATTGGGTGGTAGTTGTGGCGGGGGTCATCATTGATCTCAAACGAAAAACTAAAGCAAACTTCACATGGGGATTACGGAAATATTCTAATAATCAGGTTGAAGCATATGCATTGCTTCAATGATTAAGAATGGCAGCTAATATCCAAATAAAATAATTGATTGTAGTAGAAAACTCAAGAATAATCAATCAAATGACTTTGAAATCTCTCCTAGATAATTATTCCCTATAATCCATTATATCTTGGGATTTTAATTATTGATCTTTGGGCGGAAAGACATTCTACTAGATTAATAATTAATAATATGATTATTAATTATTGCACAATATTATTAATTATGATATTTTTAATGTAATAATATATTTATAGTATAAAGCATATTTATATTATATGTATAATATAATATAAAGTATAAATATATTTATTACTCAAGGGACACATCTCTTCATGGATGGTCATCATATATTCCTTATATATAGAACACTCATCATTGTAATAAGATATTCATTCACATACAATATCATCTCTTATGAAAATTCAACATGGTATCAGAGTGGGACTGGGTTTGACTCCCTGAGAGGAGGGCCCAGGAAAATGAGAGTAGAGTAAAGTCTTGAGAGTGTTAAATTTATGGGGTTGTGTGCAATCTCTATGTACAACATATTTACTTTTTACTCCTACCTAAATTATAAAAAGAATTCCATAAATTATGGTGGGTAGTAATTTCTAGTAAAAATGATTAATTATCTAAATATGAGGAATGTACTGCATAGTTACTTCTACCTATATTTATGCAAAGAATCACATGAATTATGGAGTAACAATTTAACAAATTCAAATACTATATTGATGGATTATGACCAAATTAATCTTTGGGTAGTTACGAGAGGTATTCTCCAACTATTTTTAAGAAAGAAAATTTAATTTAATTTTCAAAGAGACGTGCCTTTTTGGATCAATTTAATATTACTATAAAATACACAACAATAGACACATATATTTTTCTCTCTCACACGTGGGAAGTGATCTAAGGAAGAGGTGGAAGTTTCTAAGTAGTTGAAATTTTCTGAATGTAATTACTTAGTGATGTTCTAGAGTTTGCTAAAGTAATATCATTGGAAGTAATTACCGCTTGCAGAAAATTGTGCTTGTCTACACTAGAAAATCAGCATGGTTAGTCGTATGACATCGAGCATATGATGGATGTGTGTTAGTAGAAGACATATCATTTCAAGGGTCATTGTATATAGTTGTGCAAAGGATAAATTGATCTCCTCTAGGAGATGCTTTTTTGTTGTTCTTGTTTCTTGTTCCAAGCACGTAACAGGTAATAGCTTTGAGAAAGAGCCATAATGATAGTTGCAGGAAGCAACATGAAGCAAGACTCTCCATACATAGAGTTGTGCACATCCATGTAGTGAAGAAGAAGAGGAAGTCATCACATGTAGAAGGAGTAGATAACTCCGAAGACTATATAGCCTCAGAGGGAGTGATGGCTTTAGATGTTTTATGTGGGAAA
>JASDQU010102840.1:275795-288240 GCA_032191745.1 Picea mariana
GAACATTTAAGTGGGGTAAAAGGAGGTTGCCCCCTCGAAGAGGCTTATTATCTGAAATTATCTCTTTTTCAAGGCATTGAGTACTTTTCCTGAGGTTTTTATATGCTATATTGATGTTTGGTTCTTAACAGTGAAATCCTGAAGCGTCATATGGGATAAGTGTCAGGTCACGACCCAAGATCACAAGCACAAAGGAGTGATGAAGAAGGAGTTGGCGCCTGAAGCTTGAGTTTTTGAAAATGCCTGTATTGGTCACAAAAGAAGACTTGGATGGCCTCGAGGCGTCAGGATTGACTCAAAGAAGTCGAGGTCACCGCCTAAAACATTCATGGGTGTCAGGCCTCATCCTGATCCCAATGAAGGAAGTTATTGAAGATAAGGGCGTTAGTTGAGACCTCGTCTCATCCCATAAATGGAAGCATTGCAGAGAGTATCCATGAAGGCAGACTGTCCACCCGAAGCTTCTGTAAAACGCATAACTGTGCCTGTCTCACATCTAACATGAGAAGGAATGTACAGTCTGACAGAGCAGGCACCAACTGAAAGATTTGAATGTAGGGGATCGTTCACGCTCCTGGTAGTTGCAGCAGTTCTGAGTATATATATTTGGTTTCTATATTTTTTTATGGTCGATGGTTGAGCTAGGATCCCGTATTGTAAACTTTTGATGAAGCTTTTGGTTTTCTGGTTATGTAACAGGATTTGAGACTTCTTGTTTAATCTAAGTCATCTTTCTTACTCCATCTTATTTGCCTCTGATATTGAGAGAGTTCATGAATGACTAATTCACTTGAATTGTTGTGACTGTGTTATGATGAATGTTTGATTGTAATGTTGTTATGATTTCTTTTAGTTTCCTTGAAATTTGAATCCAAGAGGATCTTGTGTTTAAGTTTTTCTTCCTTAGGCTGTCGGAAGACCTGATGTTCACAACAGACCTCTACATTTTTCTCACCAAAGTCTTGTGATGAGTTTTCTTTGTTTTATAAAGATTCTGCCTATCACAAAGATCTATTTTGTGATGAAGTTTTTATTATGGAAGAAATCATTTTCCATTAAGAGCATGAGGTGTTGAATGATATTCATTGTGATAGAGATAACATAGAAACATCTGGCATCATATTAGACGTATCCGTTGTTTTAAGCATTCATGAAGATCAACATGTCTCTTCTGAATATCCCAATGTCGAAGAGCAAGTGTATTATGCAGATGATATTCCTATTGTGGAAACTGTAAGTGAGAAAATATCACATGGGATTAGCCAACCTGCATCTGTCCTCCACCCACCTGTATACTCTAAGAACATCAAACGATGGGTGAGCAACAATGAAGTACATGAGGTAATTTCTTACCAGTCAATCTTTCCTGATTATAAATTTTGCGACCCTGTGGGGTTATATATCGAACTATGTTTTCCAAAAGCATTGGAGCTTGCAAAATTGTTCATATTATCATCATTCGGAGGTATTGCCAGTGTTCCAATACATGTTTTATTTATGCTTTCATACTTCCCTTACCTTTTAGGTATTATTTGTAGTAAAGAGAAGAATTATATTATCGAACAGTCTGGGTGGTTATGGTGGAAGTTTGCTTTCACCTAACACTTTGTAAAAATCAGTTAGCCTAGGACTATACATAAATAATCTCTCTCTCAAGCCCATGTATTTGATTTTGTTTAGAGTAATTATCGGCCTATAATCCTCAGCATGACGTTTTCTGAGCATGAATCCATAACCCAACAGCTAAGGCACTGGAACTACTTGTTCTTGGCATCTCACAGAGAGCATGCCATCCCCTGTGGAGCCAAATGTTATCACATATAGTTTTCAAGGGCAACAGGTTGTCCAAGTTCACAGCCTACACAAGGCCACCAAAACGCCGAAATTTCCGAAGCTTCCAAAGTGGCCAAAGGCCCGAAGTCCCGAAGGCTCGAAATAGATCTGAGTTGTTGATCAACAAGAGCCATGTGTCATCATATTTTTCACTCCAGGAGTTTTACTTCATGAGTTTTAGAATGAGAAGCATTGCAAAGTCCCGAAGGGTCGAAGCCCAAAGCACCCGGAAGTTGGGCCCCAGGTCACAACCTGAGGTCACATAGGAGGTGGGCCCAAGAAGAAAGGTAAGCACCAAGTGCATGATTGGTGACTCGGGTTTTCAAGGAAGCAATCATAGCCATCATATGCATAGCATATCTGATCGTCGATCTGAGAGGAGCGATTTCGTCATTCGGGCATCGGGGAATCTGTAGTCAAGTAATGTGAAATCTCCCGAAGCATGAAATCCCAAAGCATCATATGGGATAAGCGTCAGGTCACAACCCAGGGTGACAAGAAAGAAGGAGTGATGAAGAAGGATTTAGCACCCGAAGCTCGAGTTTCTGAAAATGCCTGTATTGGTCACAAAAGAAGACTTGTAGGGCCTCGAGGCATCAGGATTGACTCAAAGAAGTCGTGGGCACCACCTGAAACATTCATAGGTGTCAGGCCTCATCTTGATCCCAATGAAGGAAGTTATTGAATATAAGGGCGACAGTTGAGACCTCGTCTCACCCCATAAATGGAAGCGTTGCAGAGAGCAGCCATGAAGGCGAACTATCCACCCGAAGCTTCCTCCTAGATGGATTTTCCTTTAAAACACATAATTGCACCTGTCTCGCATCTGACATGAGAAGGCCTGCATAGTCTGACAGAGTGGGCACCGACTCAAAGCTTTGAATGCAGGGGCCTAATCACGCTCCTGGTAGTTGCAGTAGTTCTGAGTATATATACTCAGTTTCTAGATTTTGTTATGGTTGATGGTTGAGCTAGGCTCCAATATTGTAAACTTTTGATGAAGCTTCTGGTTTTCTAGTTATGTAACAGGATTTGAGACTTCTTGTTTAATCTAAGTCAACTTTCTTACTCCATCTTATTTGCCTCTGATACTAAGAGAGTTCATGAATGACTGATTCACATGAATTGTTTTGATCGTGTTATGATGAATGTTTTATTGTAATGTTGTTATGATTTCTTTCAGTTTCCTTGAAATTTGAATCCAAGAGGATATTGTGTTTAAGTTTTTCTTCCTTGGGTTGATCGAAGACCTGATGTTCATGGCATAGCTCTACATTTTTCTCACCAAAGTCTTTCTCCTACTCACCCTTACTCCAACTTACTGATTAAAGTTGAATCAAGACCGCACATACTTGTGCATGTTGGTCCAATTTTCTGAGTTAGAACGATATCATCTTGAGTCTGTGCCCATTCGACCCCCCTTAAATTTATTCATTGTGACATACAAATTGATGGGTACTGGGCTTACCTCCATTGCAATCAGAAGGTGACTTCTAGAGATAACATTTATGGCGTCGTTGCTAGGGAACGAATTTAAGACTTTTCCCTGGGATAGAACGACAAAGAAGCTTCTGATTCTGAAGGTGCATCAGATATCAGAACCATTGAAGATTGAAACTATGCACCTAGCGACTCCATTGTTTCAGCTGAACCAGAGAGGATTATTTAAGAGCAAGAAATCTTTCTCATAAATTTTTTGTTGCTGTCCCAGATTGAAAATCTCTCTGGGAGAACGATAATGACCAAATCTGGTCTTTGATGGTGAACAAAGACCAAACACTTTTAGGCTACACATCATTCACCTGGTGAATCCATAATTAAAGAACCCAATGGTGACTCCACTGGTTTGAAATGGACCAGATCTTAGCTCATAGGTTTTCTTTCTGTGATTTTTCAAAAATAGTTGGTTTCCCTAACCCACCACCTAATAGAGATGAATGGGAAAGTAGCCTTCCTAGATTTTGAGGAAAAGGGTGGGAAGTACCATCTGAGCATTTGTTGTACTTTCATGAATTTATTCATCGACTTCATATCATGCATGAAGATATTCAGATTAATCTTTTCAAGTATTCATTACAGGGGATTGCTCATGATTGGTGTCGATCTCTTTTGGTTGCAAGCATCAACTCTTTGACTAGTTTTCATGTAGCTTTCAATTCGTTTTATAAAGATTATTTTCCAGCTGAGTGTCTTTATGAAAACTGTTGTGATGAGTTTTATTTTTTTTATAAAGATTATGCCTGTCACAAAGATCAATTTTGTGATGAATTTGTTATTATGGAAGAAAGCATTTGACATGAAGAGCATGAGGTGTTGATTTATATTCATTATGATAGAGATAACATAGAAATGCATGGCATCATATCAGACGTGTCTATTGTTTTAATCATTCATGAAGATCAACATGTCTCTTCTAAATATCCCAATGTCAAAGAGAAAGTGTATTATGCAGAGGATATTCATGTCCTGGAAAATGTGAGTGAGAAAATATCACCTAGGATTAGCTAACCTACATTTGTCCTCCGCCCACCTGTATACTCTGAGAACATCGAACGACAGGTGAGAAGCAATGAAGTATAGGAGGTAATTTCTTACCAGTCAAGCTTTCTCGATTATAAATTTTTTGACCCTGTGGGGTTATATATGGAACTATGTTTTCCAAAAGCATTGGAGCCTGCAAAATTGTACATATTATCATCATTCGAAGGTATTTCCAATGTTATAATACATGTTTTCTTTATGCTGTCATACTTCCCTTACCTTTTAGGGATTATTTGCAGTAAAGAGAAGAATTATATTACCGAACATTCTGGGTGGTTATGGTGGAAGTTTGATTTCACCTAACGCTTTGTAAAAATCAGTTAGCCTAGGACTGTACATAAATAATCTCTTTCTGGAGCCCATGTATTTTCTTTTGTTTAGAGTAACTATCGGCCTGTAATCCTCAACAAGACATTTTTTGAGCATGACTCCATAACCCAACAACTAAGGCACTGGAACTACTTGTTCTTGGTAGCTCGCATTGAGCATGCCATCCCTTGTGGAGCCAAATTTTATCACATATAGTTGTCAAGGGTAGCAGGTTGTCCAAGTTCACAGCCTGCACAAGGCCGCCAAAGCGACGAATTTTCCGAAGCTGCCAAAGTGGCTGAAGGAACGAAGTCTCGAAGGCCTGAAATATATCTAAGTCGTTGATTAGAAAGAACCACACGTCATCAGATTTGTCACTCCGGGAGTTTTACTGTGGGAGTTTTAAAATGAGAAACATTGCAAAGTCATGAAGGGCCGAAGCCCGAAGTGCCCAGAAGTTGGGCCCTAGGTCATAGCCCAAGGTCACGTAGGAGGTGGGCCCAAGAATAAAGGTAAGCACCCAATGCATGATTAGTGACTCGAGTTTTCAAGGAAGAAATCATGGCCATCGGATGCATAGCATATCCGACCGTCGATCTGAGAGGAGCGATTTCATCATTCAAGCATCGGGGAATCTATAGTCAAGTAATGTGAAATATCCCAAAGCACGAAATCCTAAAGCGTCATATGGGATAAGCATCAGGTCACGGCCCGAGGTCACAAGCACGAAGGAGTGATGAAGAAGGAGCTAGCGCCTGAAGCTCGAGTTTTCGAAAATGCACGTATTGGTCACAGAAGAAGACTTGCAGGGCCTTGAGGCGTCAGGATTGTCTCAAAGAAGTCGTGGGCACCACCTGAAACATTCATGGGTGTCATGCCTCATCCTGATCCCAATGAAGGAAGTTATTGAAGATAAGGGTGGCAGTTGAGACCTCGTCTCATCCCATAAATGGAAGCGTTGCAGAGAGCAGCCATGAAGGTGGACTGTCCACCCGAAGCTTCCTCCTGGATGGATTTTCCTGTAAAATGCATAACTGTGCATGTCTCGCATCTGACATGAGAAGGTCTGCACAGTCTGACAGAGCGGGCACCGACTAGAAGATTTGAATGCAGGGGCCTGATCACGCTCCTGATAGTTGAAACAGTTCTGAGTATATATACTCAGTTTCTATATTTTTTTATGGTCGATGGTTGAGCTAGGCTCCCGTATTGTAAACTTTTAATGAAGCTTCTAGTTTTTTGGTTATGTAACAGAATTTGAGACTTCTTGTTTAATCTAATTCAGCTTTCTTACTCCATCTTATTTTCCTATGATACTGAAAGAGTTCATGAATGGCTGATTCGGATGAATTGTTGTGATTGTATTATGATGAATGTTTGATTGTAATGTTGTTATGATTTCTTTCAGTTTCCTTGAAATTTGAATCCAAGAGGATCGTGTGTTTAAGTTTTTCTTCCTTAGGCTGTCGGAAGACATGATGTTCATGGCAGACCTCTACATTTTTCTCACCAAAGTCTTCCTCCTACTCACCCTTACTCCAACTTACTGACTGAAGTTGAATCAAGACCTCACCT
The DNA here is from genome assembly GCA_032191745.1 of Picea mariana. Lineage (NCBI taxonomy): Eukaryota > Viridiplantae > Streptophyta > Pinopsida > Pinales > Pinaceae > Picea > Picea mariana. The sequence continues at coordinate 282,054 of JASDQU010102840.1, forward strand.
GCTTGTGCATGCTGGTCTAGTTTTCTGAGTTAGAACGATATCATCTTGAGTCTGCGCCCATTCGACCCCCCTTAAATTTATTCATTATGACATACAAACTGATGGGTACTGTGCTTACCTCCCCTAAAATCAGGAGGTGACTTCTAGTGCTAACAAAAATCATATCTAATTATGATGAGTTATTTCAGGAACCTTCAGGGTTTCCTCCTAAAAGGGAGGTAGAACATGAAATAAATTTGCAGCAAGATGCTCCTCTTTCGAACATTTGAATGTACAGGTCATCAGTGATCAAGAATGCTAAATTAAGAAGCAATTTTAGGAGTTTATCAATAAAGGAATTATTAGGCCAATCTCCTCTCCATGTGGTTCTCCTATTGTATTAGTTATGAAAAAAGATCGCACATGGAGGATGTGTATTGATTTCTGAGCACTGAACAAGATTACGGTAAAGAACCATTATCCTCTTCCCAAAATTGATGACTTTTTTTATCAATTAAAGAATGTTGTGTATTTCACTAAGTTGGATTTTAGAAATGGTTACCATCATATCAAAATTGCAAAAGGTGACATATGGAAAATTGCTTTCGAGACCAAGCAAGGCTTGTTTGAATGGTTGGTTATGCCATTTGGGTTATGTAACGCACTTGTGATGTTTATGAGGGTAATGAACGATGAGTTCATGCCTTACGTAGATGATTTTTTATCGTCAACTTAGATGATATATTGATCTTTAATTGAATATGGGAAGATCATATAAAGCATGTCAAGATAGTCTTAAAACTCTTGAAGAAGGAGACTTTGTATATTATCTAAATGTGAATTTGTAAAAAATTATCTTTGGTATATTTGGGATACATTGTAGGGAATGGTAAGCTAAAGATAGATCTCGCAAAGGTAGAAGTCATTGTAAAATGGCCCAAGCCAACTACTTCCACAAAAGTCAGGAGATTCTTAGGAGCGGTATAATACTGGAAAAAATTCATTGCTAATTTCTCATACATAGAAGCACCTCTACATGCATTAAAAAGTGTTAATCAGGCATTTCAATGGGGAGGAAAGCAACAAAAATCCTTTTAGACATTGAAGGAAAAGATAAGCACTGCACTAGTTTTGGCTCTGCCATATCTACAACAACCATTTGAGATTCAAACCGATGCAAGTTGATATGCCATTGGTGCAGTCTTGATGCAACAAGGTAAACCTATATGTTATCATTCTGAGAATTTCACTCAAGTTGTGATTAACTATTCAACATATGTAAGGAATTGTATGCTTTGGTACAAAGTGTAAAGAAATTGAAGCATTACTTAATGGGAAAGGAGACAATAATTCACACAGATCATCAACCATTACAGTATTTGCAGTCATAGACCAAGCTACAAGAGTCACGACACTTCAAGTGGATGGGATTCTTACAAGAATTTCATTTGGTAATCAAGTATAAGAAAGGTATCCATAACAAGGTTGTAGATATTTTGTCTAGGCCATTCATTAATGCATCTGTAATACTAAGGTATAATCCTTTAGCTCATGAAAGTTATGTTGAACAGTATTTTAAGGATGAAGATTTTAAGGATGCATATGAGGCATTAATTCACGACAATCAACAGTTAGATTATTATGTTCATGACAATTTGTTATATCATTTTGGGAAGATATGTATACCCAGGGATGAAAGAGTGAATGTACTTAGAGAATCTCATACATCTCTCATCTCTGGTCATTTTTGGGTTGGTAAGATAGTAGCACAGTTGTAAAGTTATTGTTATTGGCCTCAGATGAATGATATAGTTTCCAAGTATATCAAAGGGTGTGTTATGTGTGCCACAAGCAAGCCTAGCAACATAAAGTTAGGGTTATATATGCCACTTCCAATACCTTCTCAGCCATGGGAAAGTATCTCCATGGATTTTGTGGACGATTTGTCGATGTCTAAGATAGATCATGATTATATATATGTCATGGTGGACAAGTTCATTAAGATGTGTATTTTGATGCCATGCAAGAAATAGGTCACAACTGAACAGACAACACATGTGTTCTTTACTAATGTATGGGTTCATTTTGTACATCCTACATCTATTATATCAAATCGAGACTCTCATTTTTTGGAGAATTTTTGGTCTCATTTATGGGAGAAAATGGACACTGAGTTGAAGAAGAGCACAGCTTTCCATCCACAAACAGATGGACAGATAGAGGTGCTAAAAATAACACTGGTACATCCACTTCGAGGATATTGCAGCAAGCATCCTAAGTTATGGGATGAATGGTTGCCTTATATATAGCATGCTTATAATCATGACATGCATTCATCTACTTATAAAACTCCTTTTGAAGTATGTTTGGGGTACTTTCATAAATCACCTATGGAATTTGTTTTTGGAGAAGCGGGTAAAGAAGATGGACAAGATGATACAGTGATATGAAAAATTCTTAGATGCTTATTAATATTTTAATGCATAAAAACATCTCCTTGATCTTCGAAATAAAATGATCACTTGATTGTATGCAAATTACATGTGAAGAACTTATCTAACCAAATCCAATTTAATAATAAAATAACTTGCAAAATAATTGAGCTTGAAATGAACAACAATAATGAAATCACATACACAAGTTGGAAAAAAATGGAGTTCACCCAATTTGGGATACCCCTTCGGGTCCACTTCCAATAGAGACCTTCTTTCATTAATTCTCAAATACTTGTGTTTTACAATTACCTTTTTACATGTTGCTCAAATGCAAAAATAGAGTGCACCGTTGGATTCCTGGTGAAAAATCATGCAAAATGAGTGAAAATTTCTTGAAATTTTGTCAAATAACCATTTGGCACACTTCACAGTGTAGCCTCACAACTTTGGTACCCTTGGGCATGAGTTACGAGACTAAACTATGCATTAATGGTGTCTCAGCCTCAGTCCGCCCACCCATGAAATAGGGTGTGGGATCTTAACCAAATCTTGAATTTCATGGTAGGATTCAACTATAGGTTAGTTGGTTTGTTTTAACAAACCATATGTATGGTTCATTGCTTATAATTGTGGCATAATAAGTGGTAGGTCGAGGTTTCTATTCTCTACGACCCTTGGCATATTCTGTGGTTTATTTTTGTATGGTTACAACCATACGTAATATGGTTATGGTGGAATATATATGTTAACCTCTGTGTGAACTGTGGCATTGGTCCTATGCATTAGATTGATAACCACAGGCTAGGGTCGAGGGCTTGGGCCCTTGTCCCTTTAGCCATCCAATTTAACTTTATCATTAATTCAAATATATTACTTGACATTAATCTATTGAGTCTCATTGTATGGCGTGTTCGTAGTGGGGGCTATGTTAAGTCTTTGGGAATTTATGGAGGTCGCGGGTTTGACCTCTGTTGACTCCATATCTTTTACATAACTCTAACCATTATATGCCAATGGAAGGTCACCATGTGGCGACCTCTCATTGGCTTAACCTTGCCACTTGTCAACCTATAATTGGACCACTTGGATGGTACCTTCTCAGTCAGCTACCAATAATCATGTGCCATGTGTCACCCTGTTGATGTCATCAGATGTCATGCTGACATCATCTTTGACTTTGACTTTTGACTTTTTGTCAGGTTTTATTGAAATTTGACCGCTCATAAATTTTGCATACAAACTTCATTCGAGGTAAAATTTGTGTTGTTGGAAAGCTATCACTGAGCTCTACGCATTGATTGAGTTTTCAAGAGAATTTGGGATGGTCAAATTTTGAGCATTACTGAACCATTCTAGACCTCTGAGGACGTTCTAGATATTTCTAGACCTCTGTGGGAATTCTTGGATCCTCTTGGATCATTCCTCCCCATTGGATGACTTTTGGACCATCATTTTTTTTTATTTACTCAGCAACTAAGTGAGGTTATATTTCCTTCACCCTTCTGATCTCCATCATTTTTCTTTACTTGGTTTTACCCCTTTAAGACCAACTCAAAGATATCCACATCACCTCCCTGTGAATTTCTAATTCTTATGTCGAGAATGACATATTCCTATAGCTTGTCCAAATATTTTGGAGCAAAATCATCAACTGTTGGAACCAAAATACTTGCATTTTCACCCATATTCATAGGAGGCTCATAAAGCTTCAAATTCTCAACATTTACGACTGAATACATTTGCATGTAGGTTGGTACATCTAAACGAAAGGCATTAGTACCAATCTTTTCCAAGATTTTTAATGAACCATATTGAATTGGTTTTAGCTTTTTACCTTCTCCTTTCATTACATCTTTGTTGATATGCAACCATACTCAATCATCGAATTCAAACTGATGATCAACCCGATGTTTTCCGTGCCTTGCCTTGTACTTGGCTTGGATCTTCTCCAATTGTTCTTGTACTGCTTGATGTACCTGTTGAATCTTTTGAATGAGCCTTTTAGCTTTATTTGTATCATCTTGTCCATCTTCTTTACCTGCTTCTCAAAAAATAGATTCCATAGGTGTCTTAGGAAAGTACCCCAAACATACTTCAAAAGGAGTTTTATGAGTAGACGAATTCATGGCATGATTTTAGTCATGTTGTATATAAGGTAATTGTTCATCCCATCATTTAGGATGCTTGTTGCAGTATCCTCGAAGTAGATGTACCATTATTTTGTTCACCACCTCTATCTGTCCATCTATCCATGGATGAAAAATTGTGCTCTTCTTCAATTTAGTGCCCATCAATTCCCATAAATGATACCAAAACTTTCCCCAAAAGTGAGAGTCTCAATCTGATATTATAGATGTAGGAAGTCCAAAATGAACCCATACATTAGCGAAGAACATTTGTGTTTTTTGTTCAATCGTCATATGTTTCTTTCATGGCATTAGAATACACATCTTGTTGAATCTGTCCACTACGACATATAGATAATCATGACCTGTCATGGACATTGGAAATCCCCCTACAAAGTCCATGAAGATACTTTCCCATGGTTGAGAAGGAGCTGGAACTCGTGTATATGATCCTAGCGTTTTGTTGATAGGTTTACTTGTGGCACACATAACCCTTTAATATACTTGGAAATTGTCTCGTTCATCTGAGGCCAATAACAATACCTTTATAACTTTGCAACAATCTTACCAACCCCAAAATGACCAAAGATGAGAGAGGTGGGCGCTTCTTTGATGATGTTCACTCTTTCATCTCTTGGTATACATAATTTTCCAATATGATATAACAAATTGTCATGCATATAATAATATGATTGTTGATTGTCCTGAGTTAAAGCATCATATACTTATTTAAAATCATCATCCCTAGCATATTGTTATGCATAACTTTCATGTGCTAAAGGACTATACCTAAGTATTGTAGATGCATTAATTAATGGTCTTGACAACATATCTACAACCTTGTTATGAACACCCTTATTATACTTGATTACCAAATGAAATTGTTGTAGAAAACCCATCCACCTGAAGTGTTGTGACTGTTGTAGATTGGTATGTGACTGCAAATATTGTAATGGTCAATGATCGATATGAATTATTGTCTCCTTTTCCATTAATTAATGCTTCCATTTCTTTACACTTTGTACCAACGCATACAATTCCTTGTCATATTTTGGATATTTAATCACAGCTTGAGTGAAAGTCTCAGAATGATACAATATAGGTTTACCTCGTTGCATCAATACTGCACCCATGGCATATCTGCTTGCATCGTTTTGAATTTCAAATGTTTTTTTTAGATCTGGCAGAGCCAAAACTGGTGCAATGCTCATATTTTCCTTCAATGTCTCGAAGGATTTTTGTTGCTTGCCTCCCCATTGAAAGACCTTCTTAAAACTTGTTAATGCAAGTAGAGGTGTTTCTATGTATGAGAAATTAGCAATGAATTTTCTCCAGTATTGTACTGCTCCTAAGAAGCTCCTGACTTCAGTGGCAATAGTTGGCTTAGGCCATTTTACAATGACTTCTACCTTTGCAGGATCTATCTTTAACTAACCATTCGCTACAATATATCCCAGATAAACCAAAGAAGTTTTACCAAATTCACATTTAGATTAACTTGATATACAACTTCTCCTTCTTCAAGAGTTCAAAGACTATCTTGACATGCTTTATATGATCTTCCCAATTTCAACTAAAGATCGATATATCATCTATATAGACAATAATAAAATCATCTATGTAGGGTTGGAACACATCATTGATCAC
>JASDQU010102841.1:15123-30664 GCA_032191745.1 Picea mariana
GAAAAAAATACACTGCACTAGAACAATGGGTTCTCTACAATTATACAATTTTTTGGAAGTAAATTCCATCATTAAGGTACTGAACACTTGCACAAATAGAGACGTATACCTTATATTTTAATATAAAAATGAGACACCATTGTTCTAAAACAATCCAATTTCTCATAGTTATCACAATTTCTATGAATAAAATTTGTATATTTGGAAAGCTAATTCAATTTACTTTGTTTCATATTTTTACACCATATTCAAATTCGTTGTAAAATTACCTTGAATAATCTCTCCAAGTTAACATATTGTTGTTTTTCCATGTTTTCATTGCCACTAATGTGTCATGAGAGACCATCATTAGCTTGCACTCACAACCTTATATTTTACTCTATGACGCTTTCAGTATTTCTAGGTGTTGGCTCTTGACCAAGTTTTGGGAGATCCTTGGTCAAGTTGACCTATTTTGGGACTTCGATGACCTGTCGAAGGAGGAGGACAAGACGAAGAAGAGATTGCGGGATATCGACCCTTTTTGGGATTTGGGATTATGTAACGGGTATGGGGATCTTAGCCCATGGGTTTACCCATGCTTAAGGCTATTTTGTAAAGTATATATAGAAGACTAGGTGATGTAATGAGAATAGTTCATAAGGAATAAGTAAGTGCTAGAGTTGGATCTCTGTGATCAAGATTATAAAGTGCTATGTGCATACTATGTGAGACATGCATAGCTACGTGCAAGTAATTGTAATAAGGCCTAGTGCTTTACCCTAGCTCGAAGAAGGAGGATCTGACAGAGTGCGTGTAGATCTCCTGTCTTCTGCGGAATAGGATTTTGATGCTATGTTCCTGTAAGAAGATTGACAAAGAGAATAAAGAACAAGAGTTGGTGGGTGTAGCCGTGGGGTGGGGGTGAAACACATATATGTTGTGTTGCTCTACTTTGTGCAATGTGTTGATTTGTTTATGTCCTTACTTGCTAATTTCTTTGATATAGATAGATAGATCTGTTTATGATTTGTGCTAATAATGTATATGGATGTTAGATCTGACTTGTATGAATTTTCTAGTACCCGAATCTATTAGATCTAACCTACTTCTCTATGATAATTTCTTAGATACATCATATCTGAATGAATGATGCGATGCTCTGTTTTATCTACGGAGTAGATAATGGTTAAATATTGATGAATTGTCAGTGCTAAGCCCTCTCTTAAGTATTACAATCACAGATCTATGTCCCAACTAAGGTTGTAGACACCTGAGTCCTACAACCACCCCTACCTCTACCTCTACCTTGGGTGAGACTTCATATGCTTTGCAGGTGTTTCCAAAAGGGTCGATAGTTAGGGTTTTGTTGGTGCATTGTTGTAACATTGAACCCTGGGTCTGCCCCTATGCCAACAAATGGTTTCGTTGCCGGGAACTAAGGAAGAAGAAGCTTTGTGAAAAAGATCTGACCTGAAATTGTGAAAGCTCTGTGCGTAGATCTGTCACTCTAGTGTGTAGTACTCTACTTAGTTTGAGAAGCTCTGTGCTAAGGAAAATAAGTTTGATCTAAAGAAAAGAGGTAAGATCTGGAAGCTTTGTGCTCTGAGAAAGGAAAAAGTGAGAATTTTTTATTAAAAGAGGTAAGATCTGAAAGCTTTGTTCTCTAAGAAAGGTAAAAGTGAGAATTTTTTATTAAAAGAGGTAAGATCTGCAAGCTTTATGCTCTAATAAAGGTAAGAATATTGAAAAAGTTCTAGATTTGAAATATTTGTGCTCTGTAGAAGTAAGATAAGTGAAAATTTTGTTTCAAAAGTATGAATCTAGGTGTGTTTGATAGATTATGTCCTAGCTTGAAAACTAGGGCATTAATAGATGAAATAAGATTTGATATGTGTAGATATGATAATAATAGTGAAAAATATGTTATACCTATGCATAGAAAGAATGTTTGGACTAACAATTAGATGCAGGATCCTAGAAAGAAATGTTTGCAGGTTAGCTACTATAACCCTAGCGCGCAGTATAGAAAGAGATGAGAATCATTTAAAAGAAAGAGAGGATTAACACTCTGTTACAGTTGTAGAAAACCAGGACATCCTGTTAAGGAATTCCCTAGGAGAAGACCTAGTTGTCTTTGTTGCAAAGCTATGGACCATGAAGTATTGGATTGCCCTAGAATGATTTCTAAGCTTGTAGAAATGAACATGAGACAAGAAGACCCTAAGACAAATCCAGAAACTATGATTATGGCAGAACCCTAGAAAGAATCAAAGAAGGTATTGCTACAAATGAAAGACACCCTAAATGATCACCGGCATGTCAGTTTATCAGAGGTATTCAAAGAAAAAGAATGCCTTGAAGCGAGAATAGGAGACTTCGACATTGACTATGTTCTAGATCAAGAAACACAGGTGAATATCATGACAAAGAAAACTTGGGAAGCTATAGGAAGGTCTTCTATGATTCCTTCATTAGGAAGAATAGGACTATTCAAAGGAAAGATGATAAACCTATGTGGAAAGCTCACAAAGATACCTATGAATTCCAATGGGACTTCAACAGAGGAAGATTTTGAGATTATTAAATTTATTAAGAACAACGCCCCATTTACCATGTTACTAGGAAAACCTTGGATTTAAAGAGATCAGGCCAGAAGGCAAGAAGAAGAAGAAGTTTTAGAGCAGAAGAAGAAGAAGTTTTAGAGCAGAAGAAGCAAGAGTTAAAAGATTTCATGACTAGAAGGATCACACACTTAATTGAAGAACAGAAGAACAAATCGAAGTTATTTAACACCAGAGAGTCAGATATCGAAGTAGCAAGAACAATAGATGACCCAGAGAAGATTGAAGTACCTGTTCCAGATAAAGAAGAAGTATCACCCTTGAATCTTAGGAAAGAATCTCAACATTGCAAAATAACTATGCCAAAAGAAGATAAGAATCAGAATGATAAAAGACATACCAAGATGAAGCTCACTAGAAAGAAATCTAGAAATATAAGTAAGGAGAGCACTAAGATTGACAAGTTACAGAAGGTTCCAGAGGGAACTTCGCGAAGGAAAAAATTACAAAATTGGAGCTTCGCTGGGATAACAGAAGAGCGCCACAAGGAACTTCACCAGGGTGAATCAATATAACCATTGGGAATAATATAACAATTATGGAAGTAACTCAGAGGCTCCAACCTGTACAAGATAAGGCCTACCAATTATTCATAGAGGTCGAAGGCCGAGGAGCAGAACTGGAGCAGGTTGTCACTACAGCTGAGCAATGCCTAGAGGGACCTATGAACGAGGTAGTCATCCAAGAGTTTGATGAACAAGAGGTCATGGCACAACAACAAGTCGAAGTAGATCGAGCGAAACTTGAGGCTTTTGAAGCATAACTACCCATATCAGAGTGACTTGGGATGAGTCACAGGTGAGTGTTGGGGGCCTATTGGCCCTTGACCAATTTTTGGGAGATCCTTGGTCAAGTTGACCTATTTTGGGACTTCGACAGCCTGTCGAAGGAGGAGCACAAGAAAAAGCAGAGATCGCGAGATCTCGACCCTTTTTGGGTCCTTTTTGGGATTTGGGATTATGTAATGGGTATGGGGATGTCGGCCCATGGGTTTACCCATGCTTAGGTCTATTTTGTAAATTATATATAGAAGACTATGTGATGTAATGAGAAGAGGTCATAAGGAATAGCTAAGTGTTAGAGTTGGATCTGTGTGATCAAGATTATAAAGTGTTATGTGCATATTGTGCGAGACTTGGAGAGCTATATGCAAGTAATTGTAAGAAGGATTGGTGCTTTACCCTAGCTTGAAGAAGGAGGGTCTGGTGGAGTGCACGCAGATATCATGTCTTCTGAGGAGTATGATTTTGATGCTATGTGCCTGTAAGAAGCTTGACAAAGATAATAAAGAAGAAGAGTTGGTGGATGTAGCCCCAGGGTGGGGGTGAACCACATATATGATGTGTTTCTTTTCTTTGTGCAATGTGTTGATGTGTTTATGTCCTTACTTGCTATGTGCTTTGATATATATAGATAGATGTGTTTATTCTTTGTGCTAATAATGTATATGGATGTTAGATCCGACTTGTATGAATGCACTAGCACCTAAATATGTTATATCTAACCTACTTCTCTATGATAAGTTCTTAGATACATCAGATTTGAATGAATGATGTGATTCTTTGTTTTATCTGCGAAGTAGATAATGGTTAAATATTGATGAACTATCGGTGTTAAGTGTTTTTTTAAGTATTACAATCACAGATATGTATCCCAGCTAAGGTTGCAGACATCTGAGTTTTGCAACCACCCCTGCCTCTACCTCGGGTGAAACTTCATCTTCTTCGCAGGTGCTTCCAAAAAGGCCGGTAGTTAGGGTTTTGTTAGTGCGTTGTTGTAGCGTTGAACCTTGGATCTGCCCCTGTGCCAACACTATGTAGGAACTATGATTTAAGTTGGGATTGAAGAAGAATGCACAACTATATATTTTTATTTTTACCCATCTTCATATAAACGGAGATGAAATTATCACTTACTTTCCAAGGAGTATGATTTAACTACTTCTACAAATCCCTAAAAAAGTACACAATTAAATTTTATTATCTTCATTATCATTTTTATCTCATTTTTATCTCATTAAAGATTATTTCATATTAATGAAGGTGATATTTTCACTATACTTTTTAAAAATCATGATTTAAGCTTTTATTTCAATTCCCACCCCATTGAACATGGGTGAGACTTACCCTACTTTCTAAACAGAAGGGTTTAACCACTTATACATATAAATATAAAATATTTTACAAAATTAAATAACTTGAAAAAAGCCTTAGTATGTGGTGACATGTACATAAAGGCATAAATCAATCCATATTTAGAGTTTGATGTTTGTGTACATTTATTACTTGTAGAATTCATGATTTGTGAGTGGTTATGTAGAGAAACTTTATTAAAATTGTTAGTTGAGATTTATGATTAATCGGGTCAAAATTATGTACGTTGATAGGGTTGGGCTATCTTAGTGATGATAAAATGAATTTTTTTTATGGTTTCTATCTTACCTAGGTTGTATTTATAGGTAGGCATACAAACATGGTTCCCTTTATCATTGCAATAGAAAATCATGCTCACTAGAATTTTTAAGAAAATGTGTGCAGTATAAAAATACACATGCACTATTATTTTTAAAAACCTCATCCCTATTAAAAAAAACTCCACACATGCTAGTACATCATGGATTATAAGATCCCATGTGTATCTTTTAAAAAATAATGTGCATGTATTAAGAATGCACATGTATTTCTTAGTGTGCATTGAATAGGAATGTGTGTCGTTGTATGTATATACTTTAAAAATTGTGACTCCCTTTATATTCATTTCTTACCAACCATGGTGATTTATCCTCCACCAATACAAGAATGCTTCATCATCTAGGAAAAAATAGATAAGAAAATAAAGGGCCTTGCACATTAGCATTATTAGCACTCAACATTTTGTTGAGAGCTCATGTTTCCAAGTATATTTGGTTTTAGATGTAATTTTATAATTTTAGAAATTCACATATTTTAAAAAAAATGTTATTCCATCATCATGGAGGAAAATCTTGATAAAAACCTAAATCTGAAATTCCTAGAATATAATGAAATTCCTAGAATATGCATATAATGAAATTAATAAATGTATAAATGAACTTAAAAACATAATTGGGGAGATTAGGAAGACAATAAAGTTATCCAATATTTCATTAGCCACTTCATTTGACACCATTATTGCTTCCATGGACCATTCTCATGAAAACGTTTTTAATATATTTGAATATAGATCCAATATGGGAGAGTACTGCTTAATTGGCATTAACAAGGAAGAGGTTAAAAAATCAAATATAAGAAAAAAAAATCATCCAGTTGTTCCTTGACCCTAAAACCAATCATAAACCTAATATGAGAAAGAGACATATTTTCATGGATTGGTGCACATTCCTGGCATGGATATACAATTTCATTATAATCATTTTGACATTGAATGGAAATGACCTCCTTATTCAATTTCAAGCAGGTATTTATGATAATTTGCACGATTAAATTTTAAACTGAAAACACCTTATTGACATGAAAGGGTTTCATGTAATTTTTTCTTTGTATAATTCAATGATGAAAGGAACTCTTGATTCAGAAAAGTGTTGTTCTTATGGATTGTAAATTCACCACTTAGCCTTAATGATCAGTTTCAAAATAAAATATGTGTCAAAGAACTAGACATAAAACATCATAACTATGCACAATTACACACAGATATAGGTTTCCTTAGAACTCTGTATTCAAATTTAAGGACATGTCTATTATAAGGACCAAACCAATTTTATTTTATTAGGATATTGCATTCTTCATGTTTTAGAAATATTAAGAAAAATGAATATGTCACATAAGATGATATCCAAATCATGACAATAGTCATGTCCAATAAGGTGTAGAAGGAGGTGGTCCAATAAGTAAGAATAATTGACTCATAGGAGTAGATATCACAACAACAATGTGAATTAGATATATATAATCACTTTTTTTTATTGTTTAATGAGATTTTAATTATTTTTTAATTATCTTGTTGTTATAGACAAGAAAACAAAATGGAACCCATTCAACACATAAGATAGGGCGACAAGGAAGAAAACAGTTCGCCACAAATTTTATGAGAATTTATATTTTCCTTATCATTTTATATTTATTGCAATGTTTATATCTTCATTAGTTTACAACCATCCACAAATGTTTTCTACCTAGTACTAACAAAAAAAAAAAATTTAAACAATTGATTGACATTGGATTATGCATGGGTTATGCATATATGTTAGAATAACAAGGGTTAATTAAATAATTCTATGTAGCTATGTTTTTTGACTTCCCTTATTTTAAGCAATTGGAAAATAGGAAACCTTTAATTATATATATACTTTTTCATGGCGTATAAAGCTCATAGGGAACAAAGTATGCAGTGGATCTAACAAAAAAGATGTTGAAATGGAATGAAACATGGATTTGAAAGAAGGTGCATTGCATATGAGTCACTCACTACTATGATATGCTTTTCAATTTATTCAATCATGCATATTATACTATAAATGTAGATATATTCATTACATTTTATTTCTATGTTTGTAGATGAAGCATGAAGACATTGAGAAAAATCAAGCTACTCAACAAAACATTGCCAATGATCCAAGTACAATGTCCCTTGCAAGTGATTAAGAAATGTGTCAAGAAAACCTAGCAATAACAATTTAGGAGTCTAATAATGATCAATATAATTGAATATTATACATTTTATATTCTGAATGTTACTCTCTAAAAGTTAGACATCTTTTTAATGTGGACATACTGTTTCAATTGATATGACTATGGGGTACAAATAATTATAAAAAATTTTATAGAATTTTTTATTATCATGAACATTTATGTTGTCCCATTTTGTATGCTGAAAGGTTTCGTATTCCTATATAATAAAATGAGTTTCTTATTTTATTGTAGTCTCATGTATCATAAAATGTTATGATACATTGATTTACATATCGATGATTTACATTATTACAATGGAGCTATATATTTTAGATGATACATTATATTAATGCAATGATTATATCCAACCACATTAATTGAAATATGAAAATCAATATTATTATAAAAAATATTTGATTTTTGAAGTATAATTGAAATTTTATTTTAAAAAAGAAGAAAGTACATTTATCTACCCACAACACATAAAAACTTAGCACTAAAACATATCATATTGATTCATTGATTTCATATAAAATAAACAAGGAATTTCATACATATTTACACACCTATGTGTTTCAATTATTCTTATATACCCATGCAATAATATATTAACACATTTGTACTAATAGCTATAATAAGAATATCAATGCTTTAAAATACAACAACACCATTCCTTTCAACAATCCCATTACCATTTCAATTATTGTTTTCATTACCATTACCAATACTTCACATTGAAAACACTACTACTCAATCATTATATATAACACATTGATCCTTTCAAAATGTATATTACCCAACTAAGTTTTCAAAGCTATATAATATGCATTGATGTTCTTAAAATATACAATAAATGTTAGTGCATATTAAAAGTTGTTCATCAATCTTTCTTAAAAAAAATGTATATTACCCAACACAGATTTCAAAACTATATAATATGCATTGATGTTCTTAAAATATACATTAAATGTTAGTGCATATTAAAAGTTGTGCATCAATCTTCCTTATTGTTTAAAGCTTACAATAAAAGGACCTTTAAAACCTTTGGCTATCAATAATTTTATGTTATGTTAAACATCTCTTAAAACCTTCATTATCAAAAGAAAAACCTTCATTATCAAAAGAAAAGGTTTTTGGACAAAATTTCTCAATCTTATAACACTAAAACCTCCTCTAAATGGGGTTTCCTTGTAGTTCCTTCCCCTTTGTTCCATACCCATTGTCCCATTTTAGAACCCCTTCCTACTCAAATTCACTTCCTTGTAGTTCCTTCCCCTTTGTTCCATACCCATTGTCCCTCATCTATTTCTTTATCTTTAGATATAGCACCAAATCTTATCCTCTGCCATAGAACCCCTTCCTACTCAAATTCAATGATCTAGTTTAGAATTTCCCAAAAACAATCAAAACCAAGTTGAGAAACCCTCAATTCTTTTCAATTACATGTGGAAATTATTCCTTCATCTAACTTCTACTAGCAGTTCTCCTCTTCATGCAAGTCATCAATTACTTTCTCTCTACTAGCTCCTTCTCTGAGATCTAATGTGTAATAGAATTGTCTTTTCCTTGCATCGTTGGAGGGCCAATATTTTGGCCAATTTTCCTCTTTACATGAAATGTTTTGTCCTTTACCTCTAAGTGGATTATTTGCCTGAGTTTTTTTCATTCCTAATGTTTCAAAATAACACTGTGCATTTCAGAGTGATCTCTGCATTTTCTACTTTTGATCTTCTCTACCAGCGATTTTACATGAGTTATCTCCGACATGAAAAGTTTAATTAGCGACTCGGCTCTCTCAAGTCTGGACAGCAATTCATTGAGGAGGAATGAAATCTGGCTGGGCTGATCTCCGTGGGTGTTATTCTTAGGCTGTTGTGCACACCATACAAATTATCCTGCAGAAGGGCATATGTCCCTGAAACCTGTGTGATAGCGTAAATTAGTTTTTAGCGTATCCATGTCTGCATTTCGATTCTCGTTGTGGGCCTTTGCATTTCAGACTTTTTGATCGGGGTGTAGACAATCGGGGATAGTGCTAACTCTGAGGCACAAAATGTTTTCAAATAATCGTATGGAGTTCCCAGAAACAACAACCACATTTCGACGCTAATCAAGAGCAATTTATCTCCCTATGGCTGAAACTTAGTGGCCAACAATCCCATTGGGAGATTTTCCTTTTGAAAAATTCTCACAGATAATTGTTTGGGTAAGCATGTTAATTGCTCGGGTAACTAATTATTCGTATTGATATTTAAATAATAAGTTTGTTTTAAAATAAATATATAGTTGCAGGGTTTCGCATCAAAAAGTTGTTGCCAAATTATCTTAATCCGAACCTCCAAGAATAAGATTTGTTAACGAGAGTGAGCTTCGCCTCATCCTGGTCCGGATTAGACAATCTAGTAATATCCTTCATAATCAAATTAAATGAAAAGATAGATTATGCAACCTTAGACAATCTCATACTTAGGCATTCCGTCTTTATCCGTACAAACTGTGTATACAGATCAGCAATACAAGCTCAAGGCTATTATTTGACTTTAAAAAAATATCTATATATATAATTCCTGAATTTGCATATATATATATATATATATATATATATATATATATATATATATATAGTCAAGTTTATAAAGAGAGAGATTTTAAAGGTTTCACTGACATATGTATGAAGTAATTATGTTTAATCATTAGGTTAATAAGTTTATTATAATGATGATGAAGGCCGTGGAGGAGCATCATCCTCCATTAAATGAGGCCACTAAACGAGACTCTTACAAGCACACCGGGAAAACAGGGATTTTTGCTCCTTTGGGGTCCAAGGTTGAGCAAAGGAGTTTTTTTTTGGCTCTCTCTTCATTGTGGAGGAGTTTGCATAACCTCCAACAATAGAGGTTGAAGATGCCTATGTCTATGGTTCTGTGTTTATTTACCAGAAAAAAACCCTCATCTGTCGTTTCAATGGACTATGGCCCTCGGCTTCTGCGCTAAGAGAATGGGTAAATAAGACCTAGTTGTTAGGTCATGAGTTGTTCTTTTGCTCCAAAGGGCTATTCATTGTTAAATTTTCCATAGAGGCGAACTACCAACGCATTTTGGAGCAAGGTCCATGGTTCTGGGGTAGATCTGGTCTTTCCATGCAAAGATGGTTCCCTGATTTCAACCCATTGGCTATGACTGCTATGACTATACCAGTATGGATAAGACTCCCTAATTTACCTTTGCATTTTTATACTCCATATTTTTTACCTACCATGGAAAATGTGTTCGGTAGATTTATCAAGATTCACATAGACTGGATAACGAAAGGCTTTGTCACCTTCGCTCGCATATGCGTTGAAATCGACCTCATTCAAGGGCTACTGGATAGAATTCTTATAGATTGGACTGAGAATGATCCCTTCACGCAGCTGGTCGATTATGAGAATACTTCCTTCAGGTGTCGCTCCTGTCAGCAAATAAGGCACCTTCAGGCAACTTGTCCTTTATCCCCAACCCCATTCTCTTCCCCTAGAGCACATAAATCACAAAAGTTGCTCGAACTCTTCTTTTGACAACAAGCAGCATCATAAACACACCCCATCTCCTTAGACTTCTACAACACCATCACAATCTCCAACAAACGTACATCAGCCAATCGCAGACCCAAAACACCATCACAACATTCTAAAGCTTCATAAATTTTGACTATGAATCCCGTAGTTCATCCTATGCACACTCCCCCTGAAAAGGATGAATCGAATGACATGATCATGGCCACAACCCCGCTCTCAAGGGCTCAAGAACGTCCTTATGAATCGAATAATTCACATAGTGATAAGGAAGAACCCTTAGCTTCAACATCTCAAGACTCTAGCATTTCCTGATACCACCTGGATTTGGTGGCAAAGGTTGTTGAGCCTATTTGTTCCTCTGGTTGGATTGATGTTCGTAAGAAAAAATGTAGAAAGGATCCTCTCTAGTCAACACAATGACCCAACCCTTTCTCCTTGTCCCTGTAATGTTTCATCTTGTTATGCCCATGTACTCCTTGTGGATCTCTTTTAGCATAGGTTAGTCTTCAATCTTCCCCTATTCTCTTTCCGAGGGGTCTATTGCTCATCGTCTCATTCCTTGCGCGCAAGGCTATCAACAAGTCTGTGTATCATTTTGTACCTTTTTTTTTGGTTGAATAGAAAGATTCTCATCTAGCTTATTTACAAAAAAATAAATTTATTATAATTATAATTATAATCTTTTATAATGTGACAAATATTTTAAAGGTTTGATATATATATATATATATATATATAATCATTAGGTTAATAAGTTTATTATAATTATAATTATAATCTTTTCTATTATGTATATGAATGTAATTATGTATATTGCAATAATTTTGAAAGATTTTTTTGGTTAAGATGAATAGGACTAGTTTAGAAGAATAGAAAAATCACAAATACCTTATTAATTATGTAATCAATAAAGATAAATATAAACATATGGTTATAAAGAGCGTGGTCATCAATAATTTAGTTAATTAAATTAGTTTAATTTGTTTTTTTTATTATTTTAAACTCTATAAAAAGCATATTTATCAAGATTTTAATTTTAATAATTTTACTAACTAAATTAATTTAATTTTTTATTTCAATTTTAAAATTTAATTTTACTTATTAATATTTAAAAACAAATATTATATTATCAACTTTTACACTAATTATATTTTTCAATTTCTTTTTCTTTTTAAAACTACATGATAAAATTATCACCTTCTATTCTAATCTTTTATTGGATAAATATAAATATTCAACTTCTTTGTTTGCATTTTAGTGGTGAAAAGTGACCCACTTCAATGTGCTTCACTTTGTTAGGATTGAAAGGATTTTTTTACAATTTTCAACCCACTTTTACCACATTAAAACAAAGTATTGCTTTTTCTTCTGGAAAGGAAACATCTTCAAAAAGTGAAAAATAAGGAAATTGTTACTTGTTTCTTTTTATTACAATAAATGGATCCTAAGCCAAGATTGGATAGATATCCAAAAATCAAATTTAAATTATTGTTGAAACTACAAATCTTGTTAGGTTGAAATTATAATTTTTAATTATTATAATTAATATCAAAAGCCAAGGTTTCTTTAGTGTACTTAAAAGAAAATTTTATAAAGTTTAAGTGAATGACTCTTGGTGAGGCCATAAATTTAGAAAGTTGGTTCATTAAATGATAGTAAAACCAATTATGTGTGAAGAGTTTCATCTACCTTCCTTGGATCTTCATTGACGCAAAGTTTTAAAATTGTCTCAAGGTGTGTTGTTACTAGCTTGCAATTTGACATTTCAAACTTATCTAGCAATTTGTGCATATTTTGTTCCTTGATGAATATTTTCTTCTCTTGCCACACCTCTAATCCAAGGAAATAATGAAGTCCAAGTTTGTCATCTCGAATTCCTTTGACACATTTTTCTTTCACTTCAACAATACCATTTGCACTACTTTGCATGATAATAAGATATTCAATATAAATAACAAAAATGGCATGTTTTCCCTTTTTAGATAGAAAAAATTGGATTTAAATCATTCCACTAAAAACCATATGATCTCACATTTTCATCTATCTTATTATACTAGGATAATGGAGCCTACTTAAATCCATATAGCACTTTCTTCAATTGGAGGGGTTGACATTTTTTTTTCCTAGCTTTGAGACTATTATAAGGATCAAGGAAGGTCACAATGAAGAGGTGTGGGATAAAATCCATACATTTTGTCCAAAGATTTCATCCAAACAAGCATTTGACTTATATTTTCTAGGGGATACTCTTTACCTAGGGTCCCTAGAGTGTAAATTTTCTAGGGTACCATTTATTTGTTAGCAGATAAGAGATGGCTATCAACAACTACAAACTTGAGAGGACCAGAGGTTATCATGGAAGCATTCAAAAAATAAGAGATTATAGTACTACAATTTAAGAAATGACAATGCCAAATATGTCTTACTATGAATTGTACATTTGTATTATTTTTATGTTACAATGTAGATTAGAAAATGAAGTGTGAGAGGTAAGAAAATTGTAAAGTAAATATTTGTAGAGGTATTTTGGATAAAAAACATTCTAATATCTAGGGTTAAACTATCACAGAGCAATGTGAAGAATATCAAACTTATTTTCCAAAAATCATACTTTCACTACTTGCAATAACTTAGTTGTTGTTTGAAGAAATAAAGTACCTTGTTCCATTGGTTTCCTTGAGATGTATCTTGAATGTTGATTCCACTATACTTGTCATCAATCCAATCCAAGCTCTAAAACCTTCATAAAAAGAAACAAGAACATTTCTCAATGCAATTGGTTTTAAAGAAAGCAAGTATGGAAATAACTAAATTTAACTAATTTATTATGGAAGTTAATTCACACATCCTAATACAAATCAAAATCAATAATCAAAGTAGAACAATTGCATTGGGGGTTGAGAAGAGATATCTTCATTTTATTATTAATAACATCAGATTGCAAATGTACCTAATATTTTTCTATCAACACTTTTCATAAGTGTTGCTCAGGTTCCTCTGATCCTGTATCACTTAGGAAAACTTTTGGATTCGGACTCCTTACCAAGCAAAGGATTAAAAAAACTAAGAAATTTAGACATAAAATCCAAGGAGTAAGACATAACTTATAAATTAGGGTTTGTGAGAGAAACATATCATAAAAATTTCAAATTTACAATCACCTATAGCTACTCCAACATTAGGATGTCAATGACGTAGTTTCCCCTTCTCTAACATTAGGTCTGATTTTATAATCTTATGAATTGATTGAGGTTGTTGGCAACAAGTTTTAGGGAGGTACATGTGTATGCAACCTGTAAATCCTACTCAAGAACACATGTTTTTCATGCATTTATTATTTTTTGTTGATTTTTCAAGGTACATGCACCTTTCTCTTGGCTACGATGTGTGTATGCACACATTCTTTTAAGGGAAAGTGTGAGTAAGTGGAAAAAAATATGTTTTCAATATGATTTGAAATAAGCATGTGATCATTATAAAGGCCATATGGGCATTAGGGACATAATGACGTCAAATAATGTTATAACAAGACGAATGTAAGGTTGAGTGATATGAATACATTGAATTAAGCTGTAATTGTTGAGATTCATAGGAAATAGCAAAAGAGGATTGAATGGAACCAACCAATAAGCGTTAATTTTGTAATAAATAAACTTTTGGAACCCACCAACAAACTTCTCGAACTATGACCTCACAAACTATGACTTTAGGAACATTGACCTTGGGAACTATGACCTTAGGAACATTTATCTTGGAAATTGAATTTCATAGGTATGACCTTAGGAACTATGAACCTCCATGAACTTTAATCTCAGGAACTATGACCTTAAGAACTTTGACCTATGGAACTATGACCTCAAGAAATATGACCTTTGGAATTATGGCCTTGGGAAGATTAAACTCACAATTTATGACCTCAAGAAATTTGACCTCTAGAAATAATGACCTCAATATATATGACCTCTAGAGATATGATCTATGAACTATGACCTCAGGAACTTTGACGTCATAAACTATGACATGCAAAAATGTGACCTCAGGAATTTTGATCTGAGGAACTATGACCTTAGGAACTTTGAACTCACGAACTATGAGCTGAGGAAATTTGAACTCAAGAACTATGACCTTGGGAAGTTTGACCTCGAGAACTATGACCATGAGGAATTATGACCTCAGGAATTGTGACCTCGAGAACTATGACCTCGGGAACTGTTACCTCAAGGAATATGACCTCAATAACATGGTCTTTATAATATCCTATTTGAAAATTCATATTCTCGCATGTCATCTACTTCTCTTCCCTTCAAAATGCTATAACCTTATCTCTAATACTGCTTGATGTAGTTTAGTAATGCAATCAGATTCACATAGAAGAAATTATCAAACACACAAAAAATGATTTGAACATAAATCGACATAGCAATAGAATATACGTACATAACTCATCAATGTAGAACACAACTATCTTTTATTCAATGGAAATGGCTCAACTCTTAGCTTTCTTACATTCAAGAAACCATCATAGTCTCTTAATTCTACACAGACCCAACTATAAAACGCCAATCTATGAGATCCCAAGGCCCTTTGTTCATTTACAAATCTCATATTTATGCTTGTGATGTTTAGTTTGTGGCCTTCCAACTACAATGTGCAAATTCAACAATTCATATTTTGAGGGTACATCATTTCACTATGGATGTTAATTGGGTTTAGCTTGGGTCGTTGGGAGGAA
>JASDQU010102841.1:33710-45689 GCA_032191745.1 Picea mariana
CTTCTCTCCATCACTCCCTCTATATTCCCCTATTTCTATGAAATTTATCTCTCGCTCAATCACTTTCTTACATTCTCACATGTCTCCCCCTATCCCTCTATCTCTCCCTCATTTTCCCCTCTCTCCCTATTTCCCTTTGTCTCTCCCAAAGTCTTCATCCACCCTCTCTCTTTACCTCTCTCTCACTCCCTCCTTCTATTTATCTCTCCTCCTCTCCCTCCCTCATATCCTCCCACTACCACACTCTCTCTTCCTTCCCTTTTCCTTCCTTCCCTCTCCCCCCCTCCATCTCATCTCTTACTCTCTCTCTCTCTCCACACACACACCTCCCGCTCTCTCCTCCCACCCCCCACACCTCCCGCTCTCTCCCTTATCCTATCCTCCCCCCCTCTCTTTATTGTTATATACATAACTAACATAATATATATATATATAACTAATAATGCATAATTAATGAAGAGACACATAAAAGGACATGTCTCAAAGAAAAGACATGATTGTTAAAGAAATGGAACTTACCTGGTATTTAAATGGGGCACGTCATTGTACAATCTCATCATTATCAATATATATATTTTATACATTCTTTTATGTTTAGATTACTACATGTATTATTGCATTACATACTTTCTATTTTGGACATTTCTTATGTGAGTGAACTTTTGTTCATCTCATTTGGTATCAAAGTCAGTTTGATCTCGGATTTTGGTCACGCTCTTACCAGAGCCATTCTAATTTGTATTTTGGCCACATAAATTATCATATTTTCTCTGATTCGGGTATTTGAACAAGATTTGGTAGTTGTCCATTTAAAGTTAATAATTCCGCTACATGTACAATAAAAAAACAAAAAAATTTAAAAAAGTCAATTTTCATTGAATATTAAAGTTGATTTCGCTACATGCAAGAAGACTATCTACTGCAATTTAAAGAAGAAAAAGAAGAAGTTGAAAATAAGAGGAGTGTACAATGTCTATATAAATTGACACCAGTCATACGAAATACTCCAGTTGTATGTGTTAGCACTATAAGTTGTTCTTACACTATTTTAAGAACAAGCCTAATACCCATTAGGAGTTCAAAAATTATATCAATTTAAATTGGGTGGATCAACAAGAAAGAACAAGAAGGAGGACAATAGTTTGAATGTAGATCAATGATCTACCATTGGATATGGAGTCAAAACCACTTTGCAGATTGATGACAATCAAGCTAAATATCAGGTTAAGAGTTTATATGATGATTATTGGAAGAAAGGAAAGTGAAAAAAATAAGAATGTCTACTAAACAGAAATCCTCTCTGCATAATAGATTGAAAAAAAACTTGAATAGAAATGATAATTAACATGCCATATACAACATATCCTTTGCTGCTCAGGGATCCATTAATCAAAGGAATCCTTTGATCCTCAAAACCTGCACTATATTCAATCAAGAAGATAA
Source organism: Picea mariana (assembly GCA_032191745.1). NCBI lineage: Eukaryota > Viridiplantae > Streptophyta > Pinopsida > Pinales > Pinaceae > Picea > Picea mariana. The sequence goes on from JASDQU010102841.1 coordinate 35,154, forward strand.
CAAAATAAATGGGAAAACAAATATTACAATCTGATAAAAAAATCCCATGAATATTTAATGGAAAACATGTTGAGTACAAGCAAGCCCTTAGGCTTACAAATGAGCAGCTAAACTTCTCTTCCAGATCTCCCCTGTCTTGGATCATGAATCCAACCATTTCCTTATCAAAATCCACTTCATATATAGTGAATGATCTCTCTCTACAATAAAGAGGTTGAAACCAAGGAGCTAGATAGGATCCTCCTCCATTTAGGGGTCCATTACGAAAGATTCCAACAAAAACATAACAAATGCCTATTTTTTAAGATCTTGTCTATTGTGATAAATTCCTTTTGAAACATGTCATGCTTATTGATATGGTGTTGGAACACATGTCCTTCATTTCCAACTAACTCCTAGGAAACCATTCGAACCTTCCCTGAAAACTGGCATCCCTCCCATAGCTCGGATTTATCAAATTGTTAGAGTCTGCAGCGCCTTCAACAACATGCGCTATGAACTTTCCTGTAGGTGATGATTTTTACTTTTCTCCCAAATTCCAAACTGGGTCCGAATGATGTTTTTTCATCAATTCAATGGTAATATGGTGCTTTGCCACACCAAATTTAAGAAGAACCTAGATAGGAATTCAAACATTATGATCAAAACATGACTCTGTTGTGTGCTAATTGCTATAAATTGTCCCAAATTACTAGTTCACAGTGACAGTGAGTCCAGGCACTCCAAACTTTCCTATAGCAACCTATTTTCTTGAAAAAATATTCCAAACTTTCAAAACTCATAGCTGAATTAGGATAGACCTTCCACAATATGTTGCAAGCTTATTTCAACCTGAAGTAACCTTAAAGAAACATAAAAATATGCTATGTGAAATATATAGTAAAACGCGGTTTTTTTTGGGTTGAATTGCAGAGTTGATATACTCATAGTTCACTTGTATAAAAACTTATACACAACAATGGTATAGAGTGGGGAAAATTTCAAGTAGGAGTGATAAAAGGAAAAACAATCCAGTCCAAGGGAAAATGTAGACAAGCAAAAGAGACAACTCTGTAAAAACAGAGGGTTCGCAGTGCCAACACCAGTTCACAATACATAGATACAAGTGGGAGAAAATGGATTGTTTGTAGAAGGAGTTGTAGGATGACCTTAACATAAAAAGTTTGACTAATGGGCAGAGTTTAGAGTGCCATAGCTATGGGTTTGAGAGTTGGCAACATATGGACATTTAACAGTTCGCAACACCAATTTCAGAATAGCTTTAATTCCTCTGTTAACGTTTAAGAAACATGAAAATCATCAAGAAATACATGATAAAACTAGTTTTAATGTTGGTGCTCTGTGAACCTGAGTTGGTATTGGAGAAAGGTATCCAATCTTGAACAATCTTCTTCATCCAGTTTGCAGCGCCAATTTCAAATTCCAGTAGCACGCTTCAAGGAAACTGTTAGAGTTTTCTATGACATAATCCTTGAAAATCAAACTGAATGAAAGCACTGAAGATAATGAAATATCCCTTGACACGTTTCCAAGGTGCAATGATCAGATATTAGTTCAATGGGGTACTTAGTACGTTTTGAAATTTCCTGTGAGTTGGAAGCAAATAAATATGACCTTTGAGTTGACCTCTGAATGGTTGGAAAATGACATAATGGAATTTGTGTACAAACCCTTGAGACATGACATATGATAATGATGACTTTAAGAACAAATTTGAGACCCATTTGACCCTTATTTCCTTCATGATGATAATTGATAGCATGACACCAAGACTCTTACATGGAATAAGGTTAGAATTTTGACTCCTAAACATTTCATGCGCTAAGATTGGCTCCACAGGGAATGGCATGCTCCATGTGAGCTACCAAGAACATTGCAGTTCTGATGCCTTATCCATGGGCAAGGATTCCTTCACCTCCTTCCAAATTTCTGCAACTTATTCTGAAACCAAAACATACTGTTGCAAACTGAATGCAAACTGAATGTTGTACTCAAACTGAAAACCAAATAGTTGCATGGAAATCTTATTATGCACACTCCTACTCCTATTACAATCAATTGAACTGCTTCTCAAGTGTAATACTATTTCCAATGAAGCCATAAAATCATATGACTAGTGAAATTTAATCCTTTTTTGTATCTAAGTAAGAAGACATGAAGAGAGCATATCATGAACAACAAAATTTGCACAAAAACCATGTACTCACAACTGCAAATTGATGAGATGCCAAAACTTGCAGCATTGGGGATCTGTGGAAATGACAAATCCATGAAGGCTACTATTGGATCTTGAAACTTATAAAAAACCTCCAGCTGGTCCAATAAAGGGGATTGCATCAGTGTTAGATCTTCTACAATTTGATTTGTCTGCAAAAATGAAAATTGTTGTAGGATGATATCATTGTTGATCACTTGTTGTTCAATATTTGTTACATCTTCAAGTACAAGAATGGTGAATGCAGACTTGCTGCTCTTCAGTGATAGTTGTTGGAGTAATTTATTTTACCAATTATGCTCATCTAACTGATGTTCTACAAGGCAATATTCAACTTGTTCTTTATGACTGAACAAATCTGGCATATTCCTTTTGCAACTACACTGCCTCCCTAAGATATTTTTGACTCACGATTAAAAATATTATATCTTTGATATTCACAAATTAATGGTTGTTCTTGGTCTTCAACATCACTGTCTCCATAGTGATCAAACAAAGGTGGACCATTAGGGGATATAACTTGAGAAATATGCTCATAATCGTTTTCAACGATGGGCTCATTGTATGCTCCTACAACAAAGGCTGTTGAAAATACACTTTCTCTTCTTCATAACCAACAAATAGAGTTTATTCAACTTCAAATATGTCAGAAATAGATTGATTTAAACAATGGTTAACATGATCTACTATTTTTTTATCTTGAAAAATCTCTTCTTTAATAGAAGAGTTTAAAATGTTTTCTTCACAAACTAACTCTTCTTTAATTTATGTTTCAGCAAGACCTTCATAAAGTTCATCATAAGAGGAAAAATATATTTTCCTTTGAGCTCGAGATTCATATTTTTCACAACAATCTTCAAGAAGCAGTTCATGTGGAAGGTACCTTTTACAGTGTTTGTTGAACGCAACATGGAAATATCTCAAGGAACATATGATGGAAGCAGGAAGAGAAAAGTACCATTCTCTTGCATCACCTTTTAAAGAGTACATAAATATTTTCATCAAGGGTAAAATCATGAACATGGTTAACACTTTTGCTTGTTTTATTAGAAAAAAATGTATTTTTTAACACGTTCTTCACCTTCCGAAAAAAAAAGTATTTTTTTTATTTATAATTTCACTTTATAGAAAAAACAAAACTTGTGAAGAATTTTGTTAGCATTTTTCTACTGACTATTTTTCAATTTTTTTTTTTGATATTTGATATGTCAATTTGACAATTGTTTGACAATATGTTCCTTAAAAATCAAGGTAAATACACTAAGTTATGTTTCCCCCTCACAATGTATCTGTTATTAAACTTTTTTTTTTACAAACAAAATATACTGCAACAATCTACAAATACTCTATTTTATGATGACTATAGTTTTGAATCTAACAGATGAATATTATAATTTCTGGAATTTTTTTAAGTTGACCAATCTGAAAAAGTTGTATATTTTAAACACATGTTTTCCCCCACCATGTATCTATCTTAATTTTTACTTAAAAGTAAAATCTAAAATACACTTTTGAAAAGAACAATTTAAGGATTTTGAATATAAATTTTCCATAATTTTCCACTGTGTATTTTTAAAGATATCGATTTTTCATTTCACTGAATCAGAATGTCACTTGAAAATATTATGTCGTGATATTTTTATAAAACTAAATAAAATTAAATAAAAATAATGAAAATGAAAACAAATTATATCCAATGAAAGTACATTCAATTTTAAAAATGTTGGTATCAATTCTGAAACTAAATTCTTAGTATTTGCATGATTTATCTACCTCCAAAGTTCAAGTAAGTTGGAGAGAATTCACACTTTTCTACAAACAACCCCATTTGCAGGTTTTTGACCAAAATATTCTTTCACCTGAAAAGTATTTTTTAACGGAATACGTTAAAAATAAACCTTTTGTTCGAAAAGTATTTCGGCCCAAATATACTTACTACAAGAAAAACATTCGTCCAAAAAATCTTGTACACGATAGTCGAGTGCACCGTCAGAGCGTCGTTCAATTTAACATGTGAACTTTCGGCCAAAAAATGTTTCAGCCGAAAAATCCTATCTTTCGATCGGAAAAATGCCTTTAGGAATTTTGGAGACCTAATTCTCACAAAAGTGTTACCCACTTCATGGTTTTACCCTCAACACATTCTCATGATGCATGTATAGCTTATCCATTCATTGATGAAATGAAATGAGATGTTGAGCAGGATTGTCCCCCTTGTCTTCTTTGAAAGTAGGAAGGTAATCCATTCATTCCGATGGTGGAGGCACTAGATTTGGAAAACCGGGGACAACTGAAAAATTGAGAGGTGCAAACCTCCATGCCAACATAGCCTCCATGGCCTTTGTCATCCTAAATTAGTGAAGTCACCAATAGATTCTTTCTTCATGGAGTGGAGTCCCTAGGTGAGTGATGCAGTATGAATATGTCCAACTTTAGGTCACCATCCAAATTTGGATCTAATCAAAGTCATTCTCCCAGGGAATATCTTCAACTTTGTCCTGGACAAAGACACCAAAAATGTTAGCACTAGAAATTGTTCTTAGAAATATTTAAGAACAAGCCCAATACCCATCATGATTTGAAAAATTAATTCAATTTAAGTTGGGTGTATTAGCAAGAAAGAAAAAGAAAGAGGACAATATTCTGACTGTAGATTAGTGTTCTAGCATTGGGCATGGACTCAAAACCACTTTGCAAATTGAAGACAATCAAGCTAAATATCATGTTAAGAGTTTATATGATGATGATTAGAAGAAAGGAAAGTGAAAAAAAGAAGAATGTCTTCTAAAGAGAGATCCTCTCTGTAGAATCGATTGAAAAAAATATTGAATAGAAACTCATATTCAACATCGAGGGGAATAGTCGACAGTCAGGATTGAATGTATGGGCAGGGTAAAAAAGCTAAAATCCTTAAAAGAATCTCCTCTCAAGGAGGTATGGGCACTAACGAAAACCTCAAAATACGATCCCTCCGCAATGCTCGATCAATATTCAGAGGGTTAATATCCTTATCTCTTACTTACGCGACCTCGTGTTTGGCTCATATGTGAGAGGACTTTCCCGACCAAACTTATATGAAAATTGGGTTTGAATCTCCCTAACTCAGAATCCTGTGTTTGTTTAGCGGAATTGGAGAGTTACCTCTCTAATCCTTATCAAAGGCCCTAACCCTAAACTTGTTTTTGAACCTTAGAAACAATGTCTAGTAAATTTTAAGTTTAACGTTCATTTTATTGGTTGTTTTTACTCAAAGGATATGGAAGTGAAATTGATGTTGTTTGAGATTCTTGAAAAAATTAAGCTTATAAGAAAAATAGAAAAGAAAATTTTTACACTAATTCTTCATTGAAAAAGAGTTTCAAAAACGTAAAATTCATGAATAAAATTTCAGACCATGAAAAAAAATCTTTTCTCTTTCTGATGAAAAATGCACAATGCACCCTTTTGAGAAAAGAAAAAGAAGCAAACACGAGGATTTTATTTGTTATTTTTCCTTTGAAATGATTTCAAGATGATAAGAAAATAAATCTTGTGCTAACATATTTTTCTTCTTCAAATGTAGAGAAAAACACTGTAACAGAAAGAAAGAAACCTAACTAGCAACAAACTAGGGTTTATTTTATTTTATTTTTATTTTCTTCTTTATACAAAAAAAAAACTAAAAAAAGATGATAAAATAAAATAAAAATTGTTTTTTAATATTTGAAAAATCCAAGGAAATCACAAAAAAAAAAGTCTCAACCTCAAATGCAAACTCAAGTTTAAAACATGACCACAACAACGGCCAAAAAAACGAGATACTGAGAACAAGACTAGTCTTATAATGATGCAATCCACGGGATGAAAGGGACACAAATATGGATAAAAAAAAATAAAATCCATTCAAATTTAAGGAAGGTTACCAACCTCCTATAGGACACAAAATGTTTTGGGATGAAACTCCCCCAAAAGGACCCCCAAACTACTTGAAAAAAGGATTCAAAAAGTCTGAAAAATAAGCAAAAATGCCACTTTTTGGAGGTGTATGTGACTGTCTCCAATATAGGTCGTGTATAAAATCTTATGTAAGTTCCCTATATCTCTGTAGGGATCATGTATGAATTTATGTATACAAATTTTCCTTCTACGAGACGTGTATCTACCTAACTTTGCATTCTATGGGGTGTGTATGTACACGACTTTGCCTTCTAGAGGGTGCGTACATGACCCAAGAAATACATGATTTTTAGCACTTATGTATATAATTAAATACTATATAAAGGTAGTGTATGTAAGGGAACTTTTTCAAAGGAAAGAGCATATAGAATTGGATAAACTTGGAAAAATTTGCTATAAAGCCTAAAACCAAAAATGCAGCAGAGACACCAAAAGAAAGCCAAAAAACCAAAAATGCAGTAGAGACACCAAAAGAAAGATAGAAAACCTGGAAAACAAAGAGCCAAGTCAAGAATGAAAGAAACAATTTCTGAAACCAAGAAGAAACTCTAAAGATGTAGTGGGGCTTATAAATACCCTACAGTGTCACAAACCCAACTTCTAGTGATATGGAAAGTGTCAAAAACTCCAATTCAGAACATGTATGTGATTATCTAAGCGATAAGTAGCATATGTATGTGACTTTATTTAAGGAAATTCACTTATGTACATGATTGTACCAAAGGAAAAGCACGTATGACCTATAAGAACCTCTCTAACATGAGATAGAAAGGTTTGGAAGACTCAGGAAGGATTGTATAAATTTAAAGAATGCTAAAGATAGGTATGAAGCACAAAAACCATTTGAAAAGAAATGAAAAAATAAATCATCCCTAATTACCCAAAAGGGAGAATCCCCAACGGATTCGCCAATTTTGTTACGGAAATATAAGTGTTGTGGCTATGGATTTGGACCAAAATAGAGCACTTCCCTAAAATATAGGAAAGAGAACATACCTAGAAACAAATGTTTGAAGTTAACTGCATTCAAGAACGTTTTCTACATAACTCTTGCAAAACTATCCTCTGAAAATTCCTACAAACCAAGAATTCTTGGTGACAGGTAGAATTCTTGCTAGCACGGATTTTCATCCACAATCTTGATTTTTTGTTGTCACAACACTACTTTTGACGACTAGGATTCACAACTCCTATGTTGTAGCATGAATATACATGGATCCATAGCAAACAATATTACTCACAGACATGTAGAAAACAAAATGACTTCAGGACCTATAACTATTTTTGTCTTTTGCAACATACTTTCTTTTTTTTTACTTCTATAGCAACTCATTTTCAATTTAGGCACAAAAGATACAATTGCTACCAGATGTACTTACAAAATTCATAAAATTCCAGAAAAATAGTGCAAAGTACACATGAGTGTATTTTGAGTTCAAATAAGCATAATTATGGTTATAGGATGGTGAAAAAAGCGAAATTAGGTATAGAAATAAAATTAAAAAGGTGATATAATCATTGCAAAAAAAATCCCATCAAATACCATAAACCATAAATACATGCAAATGTCTCTAGGAATGTGCACCAATCCATGCAAAGATGCCTCTTTCTTAGATCATTTGGATGGTTGGTTCTAGGGTCAACGACCAATTGAACAATATTCTATTTTCTTATATTTAATTTTTTGGCATGTTCCCTTTCAATGCTAGTTGAGTAGTACTCTCTCATCCTAGCCCTATATTTGGATAAATAAGATAATTGGCCATGTGCATGGCCAATGAAAGTAGTGATGGTGGAAAGTGAAGAAACCAATGAAATGAAGGATGACTCTCTTGAGTTCTTAAGATCCCCAATTAGGTTTTTAAGTTTATTTAGACATTCATTAATTTTATCATATGGGTATTTTGGGGAGTTGGGATTTGGGTTTTCATTGGGTTTATAAATTTATAAAACTTAAAAATTACAAAAATGACATCTAAAGTCAAATATACCTAGAAATGAGAGCTTCTATAAAAAAAAATGCTAAGTATCGATGATTTTGATGTTCAAGTCCTACTATTCGTCATATATTGTTAGGGACCTATCCTCCCTAACCTCTCATATAGGTAGAATAATATATTTTCCATGTAATAAAGGATGGAATTAGTTTATAAGGCCTATTTAATAAATGAGAACAAGTCAATGTAAGAATACCTAATAGAAGCTTCTGCTTCTAGAAATATATTCAGCTAGAAGATTCTTTAGAATACAAAATTAGTAAAATAAGAGTAGGAGACATGCAAAGTTTTGTCTGGAGAATTATTGTATTAGAGAGCTGCTTTGTTGGAGGTTTCCCCCTTGAGAGGCAAGTGAACATTGATTCCTATCAATAAAGGTATTATTTTGGTGATTTGGTTTTATATATTGTGTTGTTCTAGTGCTATTTTTTGTAGTATTTATGTTTTTGTTCTATTATAATAGATCTGGTACCTTACAAGTGGTATCAGATCAGTCTCCTTGGAAGAAAATTGTGGATTATTGTTTCCACGGTAGAGATGTATTCCGATGTCTTAAAGATAAACAAAATTTTCACTCAGCACATAACTCCGTGGTCGGGGAAGAATACACATAGGAACTACATGTGGTACTTAAGTGCACATTGTCGACCACCCTTGTAACCCCTATTGGCACCCCTTCGAGTGGTAGCGCATCAAAGAAAAAATTATATGGATCGATCTACATATCTTGAATCCCCCCATAGATACACAAATCGATCAACTGATTGCTATAGTGCCACCAAGAACAACACTTGGGAAGATACTCTCTATTACCTGGGTAATCGGGTAGTACAACTAAGGGTATAGTTTAGCCTCCTTAGTTGGTGCCCTGATATATTGGGATGTGTACTATTGTTTGACCCCGCATGTATATTAGAGAGATATAGCACAAAAAATACCCTTTTCTGTAGAAACCCTCAACACCCTCACCCTTGGGACATAAACATAACAGAAAAAGACAAGATCTATTGACGTGCAACCTTGCCTCCTACATTTAGGTTGCAAAATTCATACACATTTCTTCATGTTAATAATTTTTCCATTTCGCAATTGTAGTATTATTCAGATCAGATTATAACTACGCAAGGGTAAAAAAATATAAAGTATAATGGTCCCTATGACACCCTTATTTAGGACCTATCCCATTGGATTCCTCTCCTCGCCCTAATTGCAATGTTACCTTTCATTTTCAATACTTTTTTTTTTCAATGGATCCAACCCCCTTTCAAAATGCCCCTATTTTCCACCTCTCCCATTATATTCCCCTTCCTCCCTGATCGTCGTGGTACCTATCACTTATAATTCATTCTTTTTTGTGGTCCCACCGACCCCCTTTCCCTTATAGGCACCCCTGATATCCAAATGTCCACCACTCACAACCAAGACCTGCAGGCTTTCATCACTCAGACCAAGGAGTCCCTCAACCAAGTGAATTCTGATATAGCTTCCACCAATTTCCGCATTGAAAAATTAGAAACCCATGTACAACAACAATTTGACACCATGGATACCAAATTCATGGGAAAATTTTCCACCCTCCAGTCTATTGTCAACCAATTGTTGAACCACCCCCAGGGCCCTTCCTTATCATAAAAACCATCCCACTTAGATGGTATTGATTCCTCCCATTCTATGCTTTTTCAATCCAACTCCTTTCATCGTGACCCTCATCCTACCTGAGTTGAGGTCAATAAATTTGATGGCTCTAACCCCACAGGTTGGATCACTCAAATGGAGGATTATTTTTCTCTGCACGACATTACCAATAAGTTGGTCAAACTTCATTTTGTTGTTCTCCATATGGATCATGAATGTTGACAATGGTGATAATGACGTAAAAATACATGTAAGGGGTATATTGCATGGACCCAATTTGCTACAGATCTCTATGAACGCTTTGAAACTGACACCCACTATCTAGGACATTTGGCCAAGTTGAAACAATCAGGCACAATGGAATACTTTATAACCTCCTTTGAGCATTTGGCCTTTAGAATAGAGGGCATGGAAGATGTGTTCTTCTAGGAATTCTTTATCAGTGTCCCAAAGGATGAAATATGAGCCTAGGTCCTCATGGATCTCCCTCATATTTTCTTGGAAGCTACTAAATGTGGAAAAGAAGTCCAACAAGTTGGTTTTTCCTAGAAAAAAAAAAAACCTCTTTTGTTCATCGCCCTCTCCCCACAAATCTTGCCACCCCTACCACTCCCCTTAAGGTCCATAAATTAACTCAATATGAAATCGATGAGTGCCAACTCAAGGGCCTTTGCTATAATTGTGATGAAAAATATTTTCCTAGTCAGAAATGTAAGGAACAAATTTTTTTTATGGCCATTTCAAAGGATTTTG
>JASDQU010102841.1:61278-73761 GCA_032191745.1 Picea mariana
GTTATATTTAGAGTACTACATGTATTATTGCCTTATCTACTTTCTATTTTGGACATTTCTTATGTGAGTGAACTTTTGTTCATCTCATTTGGTATCAAAGTGAGTCTGATCTCGGATTTTGGTCACGCTCTTACCAGAGCCATTCTAATCTATATTTTGGCCACATAAATTATCATATTTTCTTTGATTTGGGTATTTGACCAGGACTTAGTAGTTGGCCATTTAAAGTTAATAATTCTGCTGCATATACGATAAAAAAAACAAAAAATTAAAAAAAAGTCAATTTTCATTGAAGAAAAAAGTTGATTTCGCTACATGCGAGAAGACTATCTACTACAAGTTAAAGAAGAAAAAGAAGAAGTTGAAAATAAGAGGAGTGCACAACATCCGTATAAATTGACACCAGTCATACGAAATCCACCATTCGTATGTGTTAGCACTAGAATTTGTTCTTAGACTATTTTAAGAACAATCCTAATACCCATCAGGAGTTGAAAAATTATATCAATTTAAATTGGGTGGATCAACAAGAAATAACAAGAAGAAGTACAATAGTTTGAATGTAGATCAGTGATCTACCATTGGACATGGAGTCAAAACCACTCTGCAGATTGACGACAATCAAGATAAATATCGGGTTAAGAGTTTATATGATGATTATTAGAAGAAAGGAAAGTGAAAAAAATAAGAATGTCTACTAAACAAAGATCCTCTCTGCATAATAGATTGAAAAAAAACTTGAATAGAAATGATAATTAACATGCCATATACAACAATCCTTTATTTTTCATGGATCCATTAATCAAAGGAATCCTTTGATCCTCAAAACCTGCACTATATTCAATCAAGAAGATAACAAAATAAATGGGAAAACAAATATTACAATCTGATAAAAAAATCTCATGAATATTTAATGGTAGAAATGTTGAGTACAAATAGGCCCTCGGGTTTACAAATGAGCATCTAAATTGCTATTCCAGATCTCCCTTATCTTGGATCATGAATCCAACCATTTCCTTATCAAAATCCACTTCATATATAGTGAATGATCTCTCTCTACAATAAATAGGTTGAAACCAAGGAGCTATATAGGATCCTCCTCCATTTAGGAGTCCATTACAAAAGATTCCAACAAAAACATAACAAATACCTACTTTTTAAGATATTGTCTATTGTGATAAATTCCTTTTGAAACATGTCATGCTTCTTGATCTGGATATGGAACACATGTCCATCATTTCCAACTAACTCCTAGGAAACCATTCAAACCTTCCCTGAAAACTGACATCCCTCCCATAACTCGGATTTATCAAACTGTTAGAGTTTGCAACACCTTCAACAACATGCACTGTGAACTTTCCTGTAGGTGATGATTTTTACTTTTCTCCCAAATTACAAACTAGGTTGGAATGATGTTTTTTCATCAATTCAATGGTAATATGGTGCTTCTCCACACCAAATTTCAGAAGAACCGAGATAGGAATTCAAACGTTATGATCAAAACATGACTCTGTTGTGTGCTAATTTCTACAAACTGTCCCAAATTACCAGTTCACAATGCCAGTGAGTCCAGGCACCACGAACTTTCCTATAGAAACCTATTTTCTTGAAACAATATTCCAACCTTTCAAAACTTGTACCTGAATTATAATAGACCTTCCACAATATGTTGCAAGCATATTTCAACCTGAAGTAACCTTAAAGAAACATAAAAAGATGTTATGTGAAATATATAGTAAAACATGGTTTTTTTTGGGTTGAATTGCAGAGATGATATACTCATAGTTCACTTGTATTAAAAATTATACACAACAATGGTATACAGTGGGGAAAATTTCAAGTAGGAGTGATAAAAGGAAAAACAATCTAGTCCAAGGGAAAATGTAAACAAGAAAAAGAGACAACTCTGTAAAAAAAGACGGTTCGCAGTGCCAACACCAGTTCGCAACACATAGATACTAGTGGGAGAAAATGGCTTGTTTGTAGGAGTTGTAGGATGACCTTAAGATAAAAAATTTGACTAATGGGCAGAGTTTAGAGTGCCATAGATATGGGTTTGAGAGTTGACAGCATATGGGCATTTAACAGTTCACAACACCAATTTCATAATAACTTTAATTCCTATGGTAACCTTTAAGCAACATCCAAATTGTCAAGAAATACATGATAAAACTGGTTTTAATGTTGGTTCTTTGTGAAACTAAGTTGGTATTAGAGAAAGGTAAACAATCTTGAACAATCTTCTTCAGCCAGTTTGCTGCACCAATTTCAAATTCCAGTAGCACGCTTCAAGGAAACTGTTAGAGTTTTCTATGACATAAACCTTGAAAATCAAACTGAATGAAAGAGCTAAATACAATGAAATATCCCTTGACACATTTCCAAGGTGCAATGATTAGATATTAGTGCAATGGGGTACTTAGTACATTTTGAAATTTCCTGTGAGTTGGAAGCAAATAAATTTGACCATTGAGTTGACCTGTAAATGGTTGGAAAATGACATAATGGAATTTGTGTACAAACCCTTGAGACATGACCTATGATAATGATGACTTTAAGAATAAATTTGAGACTCATTTGACCCTTGTTTCCTTCATGATGATAATTTATAGCATGACACCAAGACTCTTACATGAACTAAGGTTAGAATTTTGACTACTGAACATTTCATGTGCTAAGATTGGTTCCATAGGGGATGGCATGCTCCATGTGAGATACCAAGAGCATTGAAGTTCCGATGCCTTATCCATGGGAAAGGATTCCTTTACCTCCTTCCAAATTTCTGCAACTTATTCTGAAACCAAAACATATTGTTGCAAACCGAATGAAAACTGAATGTTGTACTCAAACTGAAAACCAAATACTTGCATGGAAATATTATTATACACACTCCTACTCCTATTACAATTAACTGAACTTCTTCTCAAGTGTAATAATATTTCCAATCAGGCCATAAAATCATATGACTAGTGAAATTTAATCCTTTTTTGTATCTAAGTAAGAAGACATGAAGAGAGCATATCATTAACAACAAAATTTCCACAAAAACATGTACTCACAATTCCAAATTGATGAGATGCCAAAAATTGCAGCATCGAGGATTTCTGGAAATGACGAATCCATACAGGCTACTATTGGATCCTGAAACTTATAAAAAACCTCTAGCTATTCCAATAAAGGGGATTTCATCAGTGTTAGATCTTCTACAATTTGATTTTTCTGCAAAAATGAAAATTGTTGTAGGCTAATATCGTTGTTGATCACATGTTGTTCAATATTTGTTGCATATTCAAGTACAAGAATGGTGAATGCGGACTTGTTGATCTTAGGTGATAGTTGTTGGAGTAATTGTTTTACCAATTATGCTCATCTAACTAATGTTCTACAAGGCAATATTCAACTTGTTATTTATGACCGAACAAATCTGGCATATTCCTTTTGCAACTACACCACCTCTCCTAAGATATTTTTGACTCACGATTACAAATATTATATCTTTGATATTCACAAATTAATGGTTGTTCTTGGTCTTCAACATCACTATCTCCATAGTGATTAAAAAAAGGTGGACCATTAGGGGATATAGCATGAGAAATATGCTCATAAACGTTTTCAATGATGGGATCATTGTATGCTCCTGCAACAAAGACTGCTGAAAATACACTTTCTCTTCTTCATAATCAAAAAATTGAGTTTGTTCAACTTTAAATATGTCAGAAACAGATTAATTTAAACAATGGTTAACATGATCTACTCTTTTTTTATCTTGAAAAATCTCTTCTTTAATAAAAGAGTTTAAAATGTTTTCTTCACAAACTAACTCTTGTTTAATTTATGTTTCAGCTAGACCTCCATAAAGTTCATCATAAGAGGAAAAATATATTGTCCTTTGAGCTCGAGATTCATATTTTTCACAACAATCTTCAAGAAGCAATTCATGTGGAAGTTACCTTTTACAGTGTTTGTTGAACGCAACATGGAAATATCTCAATGAACATATGATGGAAGCAAGAAGAGAAAAGTACCATTCTCATGCATCACCTTTTAAAGAGTACATAAACATTTTCATCAAGGGTAAAATTATGGACATGGGTACCACTTTTGCTTGTTTTATGAGAAAAAAAAATATATTTTAACACGTTCTTCAACTTCCGAAAAAAAAAGTTTTTTTATTTATTTATAATTTCACTTTACAGTAAAAACAAAACTTGTGAAGAATTTTGTTAGCTTTTTTCTACTGACTTATTGAGATTTGATATGTCAATTTGACAATTGTTTGACAATATGTTCCTTAAAAATAAAGGTAAATAAACTGAGTTATTTTTTCCCCCCATAATGTATCCATTATTAAACTTTTGTTTTTGACAAACAAAATATACTGCAACAATCTACAAAAACTCTATTTTATGATCACTATAGTTTTGAATCTAATAGATGAATATTATAATTTCTGGAAGTTTTTGAAGCTAGCCAATTTGAAAAAGATGCATATTTTAAACACATGTTTCCCCCCACCATGTATCTATCTTAATTTTTACTTAAAAGTAAAATCTAAAAATACCATTTTGAAAAGAACAATCTAAGGATTTTGAATATAAATTTTCCAAAATTTTCCACTATGTATTTTTAAAGATATCAATTTTTCATTTCACTGAATCAAAATGTCACCTGAATACATTATGTAGTGATATTTTTATAAAATTAAATAAAATTAGATAAATACAATGAAAATGAAAAAAAATTATATCCAATGAAAGTAGATTCAATTTTAAAAATGATGGTATGAATTCCGAAACTAAATTCTTAGTATTTGCATGAGTTTTCTACCTCCAAAGTTCAAGTAAGTTGGAGAGAATTCACACTTTCCTGCAAACAACCCCATTTGTAGGCTTTCCACCAAAATATTCTTTCGCCCGAAAAGTATTTTTTAACGGAATCCGTTAAAAATAAACCTTTCGTTCGAAAAGTATTTTAGCCGAAATATTCTTACTACAAGAAAAACATTCATCCGAAAAATCTTGTACACGATAGTCGAGGGCACCATCAAAGCGTCGTTCAATTTAACATGTGAAGTTTCGAGCAAAAAATGTTTTAGCCGAAAAATCCTATCTTTCAGCCAGAAAAATGCCTTTAGGAATTTTGGAGACCCAATTCACACAAAAGTGTTACCCACTTCATGGTTTTACCCTCAACACGTCCTCATGATCCATGTATAGCTTATCCATGCATTGATGAAATGCAATGAGATGTTGAACATGATCGTCCCCCTTGTCTTCTTTGAAAGTAGGAAGGTAATCCATCAATTATGATGGTGGAGGCACTAGATTTGGAAAACCAGGGACAACTGAAAATTTGAGAGGTACAAACCTCCATGCCAACATAGCCTCCATGGCCTTTGTCATCCTAAATCAGTGAAGTCACCAATAGATTCCTTCTTCATGGAGTCGAG
Source organism: Picea mariana (assembly GCA_032191745.1). NCBI lineage: Eukaryota > Viridiplantae > Streptophyta > Pinopsida > Pinales > Pinaceae > Picea > Picea mariana. The sequence continues at coordinate 66,728 of JASDQU010102841.1, forward strand.
TCCCTAGGTGAATGATGCAGTCTAAATATGTCTGACTTCAGTTCACCATCCAAAGCTGGATCTAATCAAAGTCATTCTCCCATGGAATATCTTCAACTTCGTCCCAGAAAAGACGCCAAAAATTTTAGCACTAGAAATTGTTCTTATACTACTTTAAGAACAAGCCTAATACCCATCAGTATTTGAAAAATTAAGTCAATTTAAGTTGGGTGTATTAGAAAGAAAGAAAAAGAAGGAGGACAATAGTATGACTGTAGATTAGTGTTCTAGCATTGGGCATGGACTCAAAACCACTTTGCAAATTGAAGACAATCAAGCTAAATATCAGGTTAAGAGTTTATATGATGATGATTATAACAAAGTAAAGTAAAAAAAAAGAAGAATGTCTACTAAAGAGAGATCCTCTCTGCAGAATAGATTGAAATTTTTTTTGAATAACAACTCATATTCAACATCGAGGGGACTATCCCCGGATGGGGTTTCAGAGGGCACAGCATGGCAAGCACTGGGCGAAGATACAGGGCATCATGGCATAACGCCACGTGATGGGCTTGTGCCACAGCCCACCACCTTACTCGATGCATAAATGGTCATAAATCTGAAGCGAGGGTGCATTTATGCGATTGTCCTCTCCCCTCCGCCACGAATTCGTTTAATCCGGTTCACTATGTCTGGAGCACATTTCGTTATGGTAGCTGCAGGGCTCATCCCTTTGCAGCACAGGCTCTTCTCTATTCTCCTCCATTGGCGTGAAGTGGCCCATGCTATAATCCTCCATCGCCTGATCTTAGTTCCCCTAGCCAGTTGCATTGAGCATTCAATGACTCGCTCCAGAGGAAAACCAAGGAGAGGCGCTCCGTGGAAGCCTCGGCGACCCTTGATCACGCCTCCCAACTCAACCTCCACTGAGTCCTCCCCACGCCAACAGACTAAGTTTCCTCCTGTCTCCTTGCAAGTTCTGTAATTCACTTCCATGGCTGTCATTCCGTGCATGCCAATTTCAACCCTGCGGCTCTCCCAGGATCCCCTAGCATATCCCTCTAACCCCATGCCCTATCACGACCCTTTGGGTGACATGGGTGGCGACCCCTCTCTTCGTGGTGAGTCTAAGAGGGAAGCTCCATGTTTCCCTTAATTCTTTGATAGAGCGTGAGTCCAAGAAAGCATGTCTGTACTTCATGACCTGGTTTTTGAACTAAGGCAAGAGGTAACAGATTTAAATCATCGCCTCCAGGCTACAGACGCAAAGGTGGCAAGATTTCTCAGAATTATCTCGTCCCTGCACGAGGCATTTCTCTCCGAGTATGACGAAACCAGTCCAATGGAGGACTCCAAGGCGGCTAAGGATGAAGATCAACGCAAAGTGCCGAGTCCAGCAGGAGAAAGATGGAAGCAGGACGCGCACGGGGATGACACCAAGGTAGCTTAGTGCAATGAGGACGGTGGCAAGCAATGGGACGATGGGCCGACGTACATTGAGGAAGATCCCTGGCTAGGAGACCTTCACGCCACGTGGTCCGGCTACCAGCCAGGTGTTTAAACTTTTAGTATATGTTAGTCTATAGTGTTTCCAGGTCTTGGGTGAAAAACAGTAATAGTACTCTTTTGACTTATGAATGGTTTGACTAGTGGTTTGGATAGGCTGGCTGGACTGGTTTCCCCATGGCTGGGGCAGTCCAGTAACTGCAGCCTGGTCAGATATGTATTTTGCTACTCTGCTTCAGATTTTACAAGATCTTAATATAATTACTCATCTTATTTACAAAAAAAAACATCGAGGGGACTAGTCGACAGTCAGGATCGAACATATGGGTAGGGTAAAAAAGATAAAATCCTCAAAAGAATCTCCTCTCAAGGAGGTATGGGCACTAATGAAAACCTCAAAATACGATCTCTCTACAACGCTTGATCAATATTCAGAGGGTTAATATCCTTATCTCTTACTTACGTGACCTCGTGTTTGGCTCATGTGTGAGAGGACTTTCCCGACCAAACTTATATGAAAATTGGGTTTGACTCTCCCTAACTCATAATATTGTGTTTTTTTAGCAGACTCAGAGAGTTACCTCTCTAATTCTTATTGAAGGCCCTAACCCTAAACTTGTTTTTGAACCTTAGAAACAATGTCTAGTAAATTTTAAGTTTAACATTCATTTTATTGGTTGTTTTTACTCAAAGGATATGGAAGTGAAACTGATGTTGTTTGAGATTCTTGAAAAAATTTAACTCATAAGAAAAATAGAAAAGAAAAATTTTACACTAATTCTTCCTTGAAAAGGAGTTTCAAAAACGTAAAATTCATGAACAAAATTTCAAACTGTGAAAAAAAATACTTTCTCTTTATGATGCAAAATGCACAATGCACCCTTTTGAGAAAAGAAAAAGAAGTAAACACAAGGATTTTGTTTGTTATTTTTCCTTTGAAATGATTTCAAGATGATAAGAAAATCAAATCTCGTGCTAACATCTTTTTCTTCTTCAAATATAAAGAAAAACATTGTAATGGAAAGAAAGAAACCTAACTAGCAACAAACTAGATTTTATTTTATTTTATTTTTATTTTCGTCTTTATACAAAAAAAACTAAAAAAAGATGATAAAATAAAGAAATTTTGTTTTTTTATATTTGAAAAATCCAAGGAAATCACAGAAACAAAAGTATCAACCTCAAATGCAAACTCAAGTTTAAAACATGACCACAACAACGATAAAAAAGCAAGATCCTAAGAACAAGACTAGTCATATAATGATGCAATCCAAGGGATGAAAGGGACACAAATATGGATAAAAAAACTTTGTTTTCCATTACAATTTAAGGCCTTACCAACCTCCTATAGGACACAAAACTTTTTGGGATGAGAATCCCCAAAAAAGACCCTGAAACTACTTGAAACAAGTATTCAAAAAGTCTGAAATAAACAAAAATGTCACTTTTTGGAGGTGTATGCGACTGTCTCCAATATAGGTCGTGTATATAAGATTATGTAAGTTCCCTATATCTTTATAGGGATCATGTATGAATTTATGTATATGAATTTTCCTTCTACGAGACGTGTATCTACCTAAATTTGAATTCTATGGGGTGTGTATGTACGTGACTTTGTCTTCTAGAGGGTGCATACATGACCCAAGACTTACATGATTTTTAGCACTTATGTATGTACTTAACTACTATATAAAGGTAGCGTATTTAAGCGAATTTTTTCAAAGGAAAGAGCATATATAATTAGATAAACTTGGAAAAATTTGCTATAAAGCCTAAAACCAAAAATGCAGCAGAGACACCAAAAGAAAGCCCAAAAACCAAAAATGCAACAGAGACACCAAAAGAAAGATAGAAAACCTAGAAAACAAAGAGAAAAGTCAAGAATGAAAGAAACAATTTCTAAAACCAAGAAGAAACTCTAAAGATGTAGCGAGGCCTATAAATACCCTATGATGTCCCAACCCCAACTTCTAGTGATATGGAAAGTGTCAAAAACTCCAATTCAGAACATGTACATGATTATCTAAGCGATAAGGAGCATATGTATGTGACTTTATTTAAGGAATTCATGTATGTACATGATTGTACCAAAGGAAATGCACGTACGACCTATAAGAACCTCTCTAACATGAGAAAGAAAGGTTTGCAAGACTCAGGAAGGATTGTAGAAATTTAAAGAATGCTAAAGAAAGGTATGAAACACAATTTTTTTTTGAAAAGAAATGAAAAAATAAATCATCCCTAATGACCCAAAAGGGAGAATCCCCAATGGAGTTGCCAATTTTGTTACGGAAATATAAGTGTCGTGGCTATGGATCTGGACCAAAATAGAGCACTTCCCTAAAATATAGGAAAGAGAACATACTTGGAAACCAATGTTTGAAGTTGACTGTGTTCATGAACGTTTTCTACATAACTCTTGCACAACTATCCTCTGAAAATTCCTACAAACCAAGAATTCCTCGTGATAGGTAGAATTCTTGCTAGCACGGATTTTCATCCACAATATTGATTTTTTGTTGTCACAACACTACTTTTGACGACTAGGATTCACAACTCCTATGTTGTAGCATGAATATACATGGATCGATAGCAAACAATATTATTCACAGACATGTATAAAAGAAAATGACTTCGGGACCTATAACTATTTGTGTTTTTTGCAACATACTTTCTCTTTTTTTTACTTCTATAGCAACTCATTCTCAATTTAGGCACAAGAGATACAATTGCTACTAGATGTACTTACAAAATTCATAAAATGCCAAAAAAATAGTGCAAAGTACACATGAGTGGATTTTGAGTTCAAATAGGCATAATTATGGTTATAGGATGGTGAAAAAAGAGAAATTAGGTATGGAAACAAAAGTAAAAAGGTGATATAATCATTGCAAAAAAAATCCCATCAAATACCATAAACCATAAATACATGCAAATGTCTCTAGGAATGTGCACCAATCCATGAAAAGATGCCTCTTTCTTAGATCATTTGGATGGTTGGTTCTAGAGTCAATGACCAACTGAAAAATATTCTATTTTCTTATATTTAATTTTTTGACATGTTCTCTTTCAATGCTAGTTGAGTAGTACTCTCTCATCCTAGCCCTATATTTGGATAAATAAGATAATTAGACATGGGCATGGCCAATGGAAGTAGTGATGGTGGAAAGTGAAGTGGACAATGAAATGAAGGATGACTCTCTTGATTTCTTAATATCCCCAATTAGGTTTTTAAGTTTATTTAGACATTCATTAATTTTATCATATGGGTCTTTTGGGGAGTTGGGATTTGGGTTTTCATTGGGTTTATAATTTTCTAAAACTTAAAAATTAGAAAAATGACATCTAAAGTCAAATATACCTAGAAATGAGAGCTTCTGTAAAACAAAATGCTAAGTACCGATGATTTTGATGTTCAAGCCCTACTATTCATCATATATTGTTAGGGACCTATACTCCCTAACCCCTCATGTAGGTAGAATAATATATTTTCCATGTAATAAAGGATGGAATTAGTTTATAAGGCCTATTTAATAAATGAGAACAAGTCAATGTAAGAATACCTAATAGAAGCTTCCACTTCTAGAAAGATATTCCGCTAGAAGGTTCTTTAGAATACAAAATTAGTAAAATAAGAGTAGGAGGCATGCAAAGTTTTTTCTGGAGAATTATTGTATTAGAGAACAACTTTGTTGGAGGTTTCCCCCTTGAAGAGGCAAGTGAACATTGATTCCTATAAATAAAGGTATTATTTTGGTGCTTTGGTTTCATATATTGTGTTGTTCTAGTGCTATTTTTTGTAGTATTTCTATTTTTGTTCTATTAGAATAGATCTGGTACCTTACAAGTGGTATCAGATCACTCTCCTTGGAAGAAAAATGTGGATTATTGTTTCTAGGGTAGAGATGTATTCCGATCTCTTAAAGATAAAAAAAATTGTCACTCAGTGCATAAACCTGTGGTCTGGGAAGAATACACACACAAACTACATGTGGTACTTAAGCGCACATTATCAGCCACCGTTGTAACCCCTATTGGTACCCCTTCAAGTAGTAGCACATCAAAGAAAAAAAATATATGGATAGATCTACATATCTTGAAACCCTCCATAGATACACAAATTGATCAATTGACTGCTATAGTGCCATCAAGAAAAACACTTGGGAAGATACTCTCTAGTACCTAGGTAATCAGGTACAATACAACTAAGGGTATAGTTTAGCCTCCTTAGTTGGTCCCCAATATATTGGGATGCATACTATTGTTCGACCCTGCATGTATATCAGAGAGATATAGCACAAAAAATACCCTTGTCTGTAGAAACCCTCCACACCCTCACCCTTGGCACATAAACAAAATAGAAAAAGACAAGATCTATTAACATGCAACCTTACCTCCTGCATTTAGGTTGCAAAATTCCTACACATTTCTTCATGTTAATAATTTTTCCATTTCACAATTGTAGTATTATTCAGATCAGATTATAACTACGCAAGGGTAAAAAAATAAAAAGTATAGTTGTCCATCTCACACCCTTATTGAGGACCTATCCCATTGGATTCCTCTCCTCACCCTAATCGCAATGTCACCTTTCATTTTCAATACTTTTTTTTTTCAGTGGATCCAACCCCCTTTCAAAACGCCCCTATTTGCCACCTCTCCCATTATATTCCCCTTTTCTCCCTGATTGTCGTGGTACCTATCACTTATAATTCCTTCTTTTTTGTGGTCCCTCCGACCCCTTTTCCCTTATAGGCACCCCTCATATCCAAATGTCCACCACTCACAACCAAGAACTACAGGTTTTCATCACTCAGACCAAGGAGTTCCTCAACCAAGTGAATTATGATATAGCTTCCACCAATTTCCGCATTGAAAATTTAGAAACCCATGTACAACAACAATTTGGCACCAGGGATACCAAATTCATGGGACAATTTTCCACCCTCCAGTCTATTTTCAACCAATTGTTGAACCACCCCAAGGGCCCTTCCTTATCAGAAAAACCATCCCACTTACATGGTACTGATTCCTCCCATTCTATGCTTTTTCAATCTAACTCCTTTCATCGTGACTCTCATCCTACCTGAGTTGAGGTCAATAAATGTGATAGCACTAACCCCACAGGTTGGATCACTCAAATGGAGTATTATTTTCCTCTGCATGGCATTACCAATAAATTGGTCAAACTTCATTTTGTTGTTCTCCATCTAGATCATGAACGTTGACAATGCCGATAATGATGTAAAAATACACACCAGGCGTATATTGCATGGACCCAATTTGTTACAGATCTCTATGATTGCTTTGATACTGACACCCACTATTTAGGACATTTGGCCAAGTTGAAACAATCAGGCACAGTGGAATACTTTATAACTTCCTTTGAGCATTTGGCCTTTAGAACAGAGGGCATGGAAGATGTGTTGTTCTAGGAATTCTTTATCAGTGTCCTAAAGGATGAAATATGAGCCCGCATCCACATGGATCTCCCTCATACTTGCTTGGAAGCTACTAAATGTGAAAATGAAGTCCAACAAGTTGGTTTT